>RDRW01000313.1:0-277382 GCA_007896445.1 Puccinia hordei | reverse complement strand
ACATATTAATAAACAGAAAAAGGAAATGGTTTCCATTCCACTTTGGACTAGTGGCCATTCCAGCTTGAGAATACCCAAGCCACTAGTTTTCTACAATAAGCCCCAAACACCATGTGACTGATTAATTACAGTACACATGGTCTACGTACAGATAAGCCCCCATGATAATTCACAAGGAGGTTGAGAATTATACATGTACTTATACAGCACTGAAAGCACCCAGCCAAGTACTATTTAAAGAAGTACTCTAAGCTGAAGGAAAGAAAACATATATAAACATACCCCTTTACTTCCTTCTTGGTTTTTCACCCAGATTTCTAAGTAACCAACTAGAATTACATTCTAATCATTGCCTTACAAATCCTTGAAGTAAACTTTTAGCCAGTATGCTGTTTATTCAGCACCATGTCATCCCTTACAATTCCATCCACCAATTCCCTTAAACAAAGGAAGCAAATCTGTCCTCCCTCATTTGTCAGCTTGCTACTATGACAGAGCAACCTGTCACAAGTTTCCTACAAAAATTATTATAAAAAATATAGAATATCAAATAATAGTTAGAATATTATTTGATATTCTAAATCTACACTAAAAATAACTTAGGGTACCTCACTCACAAGTACCCCTAATTCTCACTCCTTCACTATGTAAATTAGCAAAGAATAATTAGCAAGTACCTTTAACAAAAAGGAACTTGCATTAATTAATGCTTATATATATATACATATGCTTAAACCCCATTTCCAGTCACGGAAATGAGGTGTTGTGTAAATTAGGGGAGATAGTGTAAATACACCGTGTTTTACTCAAACCCCGCGTACCGCAGTCCGCAGAACTTCAAGTTCAACCCGCGTGACTGAAAGCCCGCGTCAAAGTTGGGATATAAGCCCCCGCGCAAGCATCAAGCCCCTCACAGGCTCCCAAACTTGACACGCGGACTCCACAGTCACTCAGGTACACCCAAATCAACAAAAACACGCTCCAGTGACCTCATTACATATGTTACATATGTAATGAAGAGTACTGGGGACTAAACAATTAAATATATTGAATGGTATTGTTCATTTATACAATACATTGATTGAACAAACAGTACAAACAATACTGTGGCTTATTATAAATACAAATAAGCCACTAGTATTAAATATATAACAAACAGTACTAATGTACTACAGATTGTAAGTCAATGTAAATAAATAAATAATACTAAAATACATTAATAAAATCAATTGGTGACGTGTATTCAAAGCAGGGGCTGCTGAAGTGTCACCAAGAAAGCAAAAATGGCCAAAAGGTGGTCCAAAGATCCCACAAGTTGGCCAATAATACCTACAGGGTCCCCAGAGGGAACTCAAGACTATTTAAGGAGCTCTTCAACCGCCCAAGAAGGCTCCTCATGCTTCCCAATACCCACTAACAACCTTACCCACTTCTTATTAGATATATATCTTTATAACACAGTCTGGTAAGCTTCTTAGTAGTTATTCTTTAGCCCTGTCTTCCCCAACAACTTCACAGTGACCATCCAGCACCACCATCCATCCATCCAAGCGCTTCAAACTGTCCTTTTTCACCCAGAATATCTCCAAGATCCCTCAAGGTTTATTACTAGTGAGTAATAACCCTTTCTCTTGAAGATATTCCCCCATTTCCATTCCTGGGATTAAACCACCCCTTTTCCAACAGGCCCCAGTGTTCCAGGTACCTAAATCCTCTGCAATTTATTTGTAAGATACCTTAGAGGGATCTAAACCACCCCTGATTTATCAGGCCCCTCTGGTTTTAATTATATTAAATTTATTTAATATAATTATTACCCCAATTTTCTCTCAATTTTTACGTCACAATTCCCCCATATCTTTTGGGAATTGCAACTGTTCACCTTACCCAGAGTCTTGTAACTCTTTCCATTCATTCTTGCACCACCTGTAGCTAGAAGGACTTGTCCTTGGCATCAGGGAGGCTGACATCATTGGTTAAACAAACCTCTCTGCCCTTAAATAGCATTTATTGCAGACCTGTTTCCAGGTTGGAGGTTTTCTTCAGACAGCTTGCTCCTTTTATCCTAAAAGTAGAGCTTAAGAGCTACATAATACTCCACTCAATTAGCTTCAACATAGCTTTTACCTTGTGTCCTGCCATCACCAAAGAGACCCAGGCTCACAGTAATACCACTTCCCTATGTAATTTTTGTATCAACTTTAAACCTTAAATTCCATTCAACTATCCAACCCCTGATTGCATGTAATTCAATTATTCCTCTACTAACTTGCTAACCACCCGCAACACTTTCCCTCATGCCAACCAACATACATGTAAAATTGCCAGTGAAATTATCCTTTGGGCTCTATCCATGAAGTATCTTTGACACACCAATGTTCCTTCCTCCAGAGACGGTCACAATGCCGTGGCTGTTAGTTCACCAAATAATAACAATGAAACCTATCTGCTTGAAAATTTCTCCTGGGAACTTCCTTTTAATTTAGGTAGCCATGATGATGCATGCATTGACTGCGCCACAAACCACTGGAAATGGGAACATAACAAAGCCAATCTGTTGAAGCCAAACGCTGCATAAGCCTCTTGCTGTGGGAAAGGGGCAGTTAGCTCACCTGCACTCACTCAACCGCCTGACCTTTATCCTTTTTTACAGGGAATGTTCCATGGGAAAGCACCAGGTTTTCTTAGGTTTTTTTTATCACAAGAGATGAATATCAAACCTTTACTAATGAAGTCTAAATTCTAGATCAACATCATTTTTGTGACAACATCCAAAGCTAAAATAATGTGCTGGCCTTCGTGTCCCTTGGTGCAAAAGTGGACCCATCTGCCACCAGAAGATGTGGTGTACACAGTTTCTGCGTCCATGGGGAACTACACACCATTTTATTGGCCCTCTGAACCCTTCTCTGGACAAACCAGGTCTCTGGAAAAACCAGGAAAGTTTGCCCAAATCTTTGTTGTTGGCAATGGTGGGTTTTCAGAAGCTGCTCTCTGGCGCAATCTGGCTGGTTGTCAACTTAAACCGTCTGTAGTCCTACAATGGAAAAACTTTCTACAACTCAATAATCCTTATGCAAGGCTGTACAAGATGGCCAAATCCATTCACTCAACAACCAATCAAGCTCAGTTTGTTCTCAACACTGCGGAAGATAGGAAATTATCTGCAACTACTTACAACAGGCCAACTGTGCAAGAGATAGCCATGGTCATAGATGGAAAAACAACTCAAATAAAACCGCAAGACATCATCCTGCGGAACATTGGAGGAGGCCTAACTTGAGTTAATGACCTTCACTCAGGCTACTTAGCGCTACAATACCCTGTGCTGTTTCCATTTGGCAAACATCACTGGTACCCAGGTGTCCTCTCCCAAGTGCCCAGACGTAAGTCTTTGTTTTACACATTTGATCTAGCCTTAACTGATAATTGGTATTTCTAGGGAGGAAAAGTTGCATTACTCAACTTGAATGGTACGCTTTCTTATTGTTTGATAGGCAAGGTGTACCTGTGAATCAATAAACTAAAGTGTATTTCTGAGTAATTGTCTTGAAATACAAATATGAAAGAAAAGAGAAAATAAGATAAAAGAATGATATACCTAAAGGTGGGAACAATGTAACAATTGAGTAGCTTCTGAAGAAAACAAGGAAAAAGGAAAGGACAACACTAATGGAGAAGAAATTATTTATGATGGTAGTTTTAGATGAAAGGGGTCATTTGAGAGAATCAAACCTACAGGATATGAAACTTCTTAAGATGATAATGAGAGGATAGTTGAGAGGGAAGTTAATGAAGATAAGAGTTGATAAGAAGGAAAAGATAGAAACAAGGAGAGTCAATGAGTAGGGAAAGATAGGAAAGAGGAGATTCAATAGGAAGGGAAAGATAGGAAACAAGGAGAGTCAACAAGAATGGATAGATTGTAGTGAGGAGATATTGATGAATGTTTTGCGACTGTGTGAGTTGAATATTCTCCTAAAGAATCTTCTGTTTGATAGAGTCAAGGGGAGATTATATAATGGATATTCAGAGGAACAAGCAAGATAGAGTGTAGAGGATGAATGTACGGGCAAGTGAGATGTTGTCATTATATGAGTGTATTGATGTCATTCAAGGTTCAAGAGTGATTGATGTTTTGACTAAGTTTAAGACATATAGGTTTCATGTGCAAGAGTGCAATGAGTTGCAGAAGCCTAACTGCGTTTTCTGCAAGAATTTGTTGTTGATTTGTACATATGAGTTGAGTGCAGTTGGTTGGATTTTATTTGTTGAAATCAAGCAGAGTTGAAAGTTGAATTTTACCAGGGTTTTACCAAGGCACTTGATGGCAAAGGAGATATACTTGGGAAAAAAAAAATTACTTGCATCAACATTCATCGGCGGGCCTAGGGCTATGGCTCAATTGTATCAGGACGCAATGGTGATGGTGAAGAATTATGGGCCTAACTCACTATTCATTACAATGACAGCTAATCCAGTTTGGCCTGAAATCACGTCTGCTCTATCACCTCATGAATTACCAAGTGATTGACCTGATTTGATTGCCACAGTATTCCACCTGAAATTCAGCCGTTTGATTGACGATTTGACATGCAAAAGCCTTGGAGGTGTTTGAGTCAGGACCCTGCTTTACCATGATGCCCTGCAGTTCTTTTGGTGGGACTCTTTTCAGAAGAGGTGGTTAGCTTGGTCTCAGACTAGCTCCTCCATAGGCAGGATGTTCTTTTCCCGTGTAAGCGCGGGCAAATAATTTTAATTGAGACTAATTCTCTTACATCGCCGGGGTCCTACATCTTTTGAAGATCTTTGTATGGTAATGGGTTATGAACATAACACCTTTCGCGCTGCGGCGTTGGCCTTGGGAATCTTGGAAATTGATTACACCTATGATCAGTGCCTCACGGAGGCATCGGCTTACATGACTGGGGCAGCGGAATATGTTTGTAATTGTGCTAGCGTTTAGCCTGCTGGCGGATCCAATTTCACTTCTTGAAAAGCACATAGGGGCCCTATTTGACGACTGTGTCCATACATTGACACGGAGACATGGTGTGGACAGGCCATCTGAAGGACTGGCATTATCTCTGGGTTGGTGTTATCTGCAACAGTTGGCTCTAGAACTGGGTGTGTCCTTGGAATCTCTAGGATTGCAAGTGCCTTCAAACCTAGAAGCACTCCCAATGGATTTTGAAGAAGAGGGTCCTGAGACAAGTGGAACATTTCTTGCTTATTTGAATGCTATGACTGATACTTTGAAGTCAGAGCAGTGGGCTTTATTTGACTGTGTCTGCCACACTATAACTGGTGGAGGCCAACTTTTAGCATATCTGGATGGTCCTTCTGGCTATGGGAAAACTTACCTACTCAATGTCATTATAGCTTACTGCAAGCATGTGTCTGCTGACGCTTTGGCTGTATCATTGTCCAAAATTGCAGCCCTTTTTTTACAAGGAGGAAAAACAGCACATTTGGCTTTGGGGATACTGATTGATTTGGATGAGACTTCAGTTTGCTCTTGGATGAACAGTGACTCAAGAGCTAACAACTTGAGAGGTCTCTGTCTGATTATCTGGGATGAGATAGGTATGCAGCACAAACATGCCATTGAAGCTGTTGATCAATCCCTCCAAGATCTGTATTGGGATGGACGGCCATTTGGTGGGGTTTCAGTTGTATCTGGGGACTGTAGACAGACTTTTCCTGTTATTAGGGGGGGTCTATCTATGATCGAGGAGAAGCCTGTCTAAAACAGTCCTATCTCTGGAAAATGCTCTCTGTATTTTGACTTTCACAGAATCTGCGCCTAGAATCAGGAGTTGTTAATGGGCAAGACATAACACAATATGCGGATTGGTTGCTTAGGATTGGGTCTGGTACTGAGCAATTGTGTGACATGGTGTTTACCCCTGTCCAATACATAGTTGGATTCCCTTCTCAAGATATCCTCGAGCTAAAGAAGCAGGCACTCTGTTTTGTTTATGGTAACCTATTGGCAGCCGTGTCAGGGACCAATTTGGCTTCTCTACTCAAGTACTATCACAAAAGAGCAATCATAACACCCCTCAACAAGGATGTTGATGTATTGAACAAGACTGTTATGGGAATGCTTCCAGGGATGAGTTGGACATTGTAATTGATTGATGTGGCTGCTGGTGACTCTTCCAAAGAGGTGCCTGCCAAAATTTTGAATTCACTCAATCCCCGGGCTTTCCGCTGCATGAGTTGATCATGAAGGTTGGTATGGTAGTGATGCTCTTGTGGAACCTAAATTTTGAGAAGGGTCTCTGCAAAGGTACCTGTATGTTGGTGCAGGGAATTAAATTACATGTCATGCAGTGCTTGGTTATCAACGGCTCAAGAGCAGGCGCTGAAATTATGCTGCCTAAAATTAGGCTCAGCTCAGAAAGTCATGTTGGGCTTGGTTTCTCTTTCCACAGATATCAGTTCCCCATGGTCCCTGCTTTTGCACTGACAATCAACAAATCACAAGTTCAGGGATTCATGCAGGCTGTGGTGCCCTTTCCAGCTCCCATTTTTGCACATGGTCACCTGTATGTAGCTTTGTCTAGAGCAAAGAATCCAATCAATTTGGTGTTTGTGTGGAATGTGTCTGAATCAGATGCTGCCCTTTACAATGTTGTGTATAGAGAACTACTGCGCGATTAAGCCCATTTTTATATGCAATAAATTTATTTTGGGCATAGCAATATTGCCTGATAGTTAGGTTCCAATTGGAACATTAAAAATCTCAACATGTACCATTGCAGGATCAACTTTAACAGAACAATGGAGTCCGTTTTCCTCTCATAAACTGCACAACTACCGTCAATGCCTTTCCCCGTGGTTGTTTCCATTCCCGGAAGTCTTAACCACTTTCAAACTTCCTGGAAACTTGCAATTTATGTTTTACCATAAGCTGCACACTTAACTCCAATGACTTGCTGGCGGTTTTTGCCTT
Organism: Puccinia hordei; assembly: GCA_007896445.1. NCBI lineage: Eukaryota > Fungi > Basidiomycota > Pucciniomycetes > Pucciniales > Pucciniaceae > Puccinia > Puccinia hordei. The sequence goes on along the minus strand of RDRW01000313.1, from coordinate 270,421 downwards.
TTACGGGTGTCTTAATGAGGTAGGACTCATTGCAAAATTACAAGTGGCTACCGTTGAAAGGCATAAAAGCAACTCATCCGTACGGAGTTGAGACTGTATTGTTTGTTTTTTCACTCCCGTCTGTCCCAAACCTCATGCTGAACATCACATGATTTGTACTATTCAATCCACCACAGGTGCTGATGGGTTGTGGATCTTTCACCTTTGAACATCTTGCCATCTTGAGTGCAAACATGCAAAACATCCCTGCAGCCTTCAAGATCAACTATTGCTTTTCATCTGTACCAAATAGTAGCATTGTGTTCACCACACCGGTTTGCTATGGTTACACTGGTCACACTGACACCAGTGGCAATACCACAACTGTGACCGTGCATTTAGGGGAAGACGCGTGCCTTGCACAGCTGTACAAAATGCCTTCCAATGATGTTTTTCCTCAAATCTCGGGCCAACTTGATCTTTGTAGGCTTCAGCCGGACATTGTGGCATACAATCTTTCAGAGACTAACGTAAGGATAACTTCCCACTCCCATTGTGCCTATAAACTATTGCCAACAACCACCTCATCTTGATTATCATTAGCCAAAACCTTTGATCTTAACTAAATTGGAATATGTGCGCTGTACCAAACTGTGGGCCGGTATTTTTGTATGGATCCATGGGTACTTGGTCTGTAAATCCAAAATGAATATGAGACTCTGCATAATGGTGAGTCTACATGTATACCACCCTGGAGTGCATTAAATGATTAGGCTAATGCTTCATCTTCAGGTTGAGGACATTATACCATTACCCAGATCTGGGTACAGAGCCTGCTATAGTTCACGGCTTAATCCTACCAACAGAATTTTTTTGTAATAGCATTCTAAACAAAACAACAATTGTTCTTCAACTATATCAATCACTAAGCACTCTGTCAGCTCCCAACCAGATTTATGACTTGGGATGACTTCTTGCCTCAAATTTATGCTCTGTTGTAATAACTTTACTCTTCCCTAACTATGTGACAAGCATCTCACAACCTGTCATGATGGTGGGGTGGGCCCAGGCAGTGCAGCCGCCCTGAACTCTAGTGTGAAATAAACAGAGTAACAGATGTCACTCATTCCTTCTGATTAAACCCAAATTCTGTGTCAGCTTGCTGATATTTCAGAGACAACCTGAATAGAATAAATAATAAATAAATACTAACAAAATAAATTTAAAATAAAACAAATATAGAAATAAAAATAAAAATAAAAATAAAAATAAAAATAAAAATAAAAATAAAAATAAAAATAAAAATAAAAATAAAAATAAAAATAAAAATAAAATAAAAATAAAATAAAAATAAAAATAAAAATAAAAAATAAAAATAAAAATAAAAATAAAAATAAAAATAAAAATAAAAATAAAAATAAAAATAAAATAAAAATAAAAATAAAAATAAAAATAAACGTAAAAATAAACGCAAAAATACAAATAAAAATAAAAATAAAAACAAAAATAAAAATAAAAATACAAATAAAAATACAAATACAAATACAAATAAAAATAAAAATACCCTAGAAAACTTAAAACTTCTAGTAGTTAAATTAACTTGAAGAATATTCCTGCTACATGCTAAAACACATATATCATATATTAAAATATATAATAAGGCATATCAAATTTGGGTAATCTGAAAACTTAAAACTTCTAGTAGTAAAATTAACTTGAAGAATATTCCTGCTACATGCTAAAACACATATATCATATATTAAAATATATAATAAGGCATATCAAATGTGGGTAATCTGAAAACTTAAAACCTCTTTGTCTCCTTGCCTACTGAACTTTGTTTTGTCAAAGTATTTTGAAAGGAGGGAGTTCCATGCTCCTCATTTTCATGAAGACACTTTACCTGAATTGTTTGATTAGTTTAGCAGAAAACTGATGTTTTAAGTTCTCAAAATGTTCATATTTGATGGGCCCTAATAAACAAGTTCTGCTATATGGATACTGATAAAACACAAGACAATCATGTATCTTAATCCATGAAGTATCCAATAAAACACATGATAAAACTAAAAAGTAAAGTACTCCTTTCACAACTGCTGTCTCAGTACACTATGTAGCTTTGTGAAATATGTGTGACATGAGAGTGAAATGAGAGTCAGATGAAAGGAAGAAGAAAATGTATGTAGCAGACATGACTAGACAAAGGACCAAGTAGACTAACATAACATATTTCATCAATTGAGATCACCCAAGTTGAGTGCTCTCCAGTTTGACTGGATTGGCCTCACACAAGCCAATGAAACTTGCAGTGCTTCCTATCCCATGAGTGTGTATGTGATCCTTTCAGCAGCTTGTCAGACAGCAGGCCATTTGTTCAGTAGTTGAATTTGCTGCTCTTCCTGCCCCTGAGCATAGTTTAGTTCAAGCTTTCTGTAAAGGTAATTTAAAGCTTTGATGCCATTGTGAGTTGGAGCCCATCAGATTGGTTTTAGTGAGGTCACAGGATGGGAATGGCCTATGTTGATTACTGCTTCCTTAATATGCTCTTCTTACATGTGTTGGCAGAAGGTGGAAATCACTCAAGGAGGATAATGGAGACTTTGTGTAGATGGAAAAGAAGGAGTAGGGGGAAAGTGTTTATATTTGTGTATGAGATAAAATCTGACCAGTGCCCCAGGGAGTTAATTGTGTATGTAAGTATGTGTGTTTATAAACAGGCCTGAAAATACTAGATACATACACAAGTGGGAGGATTGGGAGGGGGGATAGGCTCAGTAGGTCATGAAACAAGTTGGAATAAGGTCGATAGCACAGAAAAAGGGGGGAAAAGATGAGATTGATGACAGGAAAGTGAGAGAAAGATGAGAAACCATCTGAAGACGCGCAAGACATTACTCGGTCGTTGATCGGAAAGCTGATTGATCACAAAGTCTCGACTGTGAAGCTATGGCACACTCGAAGCCTGCTAGTGAAATATAAAGAGGAGTCGGAACAGGTATGGGTAACCGGCCTGATCGAATATCGCCACCCCGCCCTCCAAATCCCACTCGCCCTCCCATAACCCTAGCTGCAACACTACCACTTTCCCTTGTGCATTTTTTTCAATTTACTAATACCCCCACTCTCCACGACCACAATCACCCTTCACAAACAGTGCTAGTTGGAAAAGGACCCGCCAGACCATTAACCGAAACTAGACCGCTTTCCGACACCAACCATACAAAAGCTCGCCGGACGATACCCATGTCAGTCAAGAAAACATGAGTGTTTTGCTTCTACTCATCGTAGTAAGGGTAGTGCGGCTCCTCCATTTTAGTCTGACTGCGAAGTCTAGCGGAAAAGATGCCACAGCGTAGGAAAGGGAGTGAGTATGCATATCATAAAATTTGTGGAACGAGGGTTTGATATTATGCAGTGGGTGACCGAGTGGCATTGTTGAGAGCCTGAAGTGTTAAGAGGGAAAAGTGGCCGAGCTAGTGAGATGGCTTACTTTCTTTCGTTCCCGCTGCCTGGGACAGCGGCGGTTTCAGGGATAACCTTTCGGCGGAGTGGCGCCGCAGGACTGGCAGCCGGAGCGGCAGCGGAGCTTCGGTCTTTGGCAGCCATTTGTTCTCTGGTAGGGACAGAGGACTCATCTCCGTTGCGGCCTTGAAGGGACCAATCAAAGACGTAGTCGTACGTGAAGCCTTCTCGAACGAACAAGTCACGGAAGAGCTTGCGGAGGTAGCCATAGTCTGGCTTGTCATCGAACCTCAACGAGCGGGAGTAATTGAGATAGATGGCAAATTCCTTGGGAAATCCCCGACAGAGGAATTCAGTGGGAGTGGTCATCTTCTTTTCCATAATTCGGTCGTACTTTTGCTTCTTGGTCGCCGCTTTCAATCCTTGCCAAGGCAAGCTTCCTCGGAGAAAGTACATGAATACGTAGCCAAGCGATTCCATGTCATCACGACGAGATTGTTCGACACCAAGATGAGTGTTGATGGAGGTGTATCGGGCAGTTCCAGTGAGGTTCTTGTTCTCTCTGTAAGGGATGTGCAACAAGGTCTTGGGGTCCCGGTACTTCTTGGCTAGACCGAAGTCGATGATGTTGACTTGGTTTCCACGCTTGGCGATGCCCATAAGGAAGTTGTCCGGCTTGATGTCACGATGGATAAAATTGCGCGAGTGAACGTACTCGATTCGAGAGATCTGTTCAATCATGTTTCCATGGACTATCAGACGTCAGGCTCAAGGTTGAACATGAAGAAAAAAAAACTCTTACGAGTTGATCAGCGAGAAGCAAGGTAGTCTTGAGGCTGAACTTGCGTTGGCAGAAGTTGAACAGATCTTCCAAGCTGGGGCCGAGTAAATCGATCACCATAGCGTTGTAGTCACATTCTACGCCAAACCATCTCACAAACCTGAGCAGAACGGCGTGCTGATTAGTGATGCTCAAGACGGAGATACTGAACAGTGATACTCACGGAACTCCAACTCCACCTGCCAAAGTTTTGTAGACTTTGGCTTCGTATTCGAGTTGAGGATGTTTAGCTTTGACACTTTCCAGCTTGATGGCGACTTCTTCACCCGAGATAATGTTTACTCCAAGGTAAATGTCACCTAAGCACAGGGATGACAGGTTGGTCCATACAATCTCGGACAGTGTAGTATATGACGCAGGGTTGAGAGGTGAGACTTACCAAATGAACCACATCCAATCTTTTTGCCGAGGCGATATTTACCACCGACACGGAGATCCATTGTTGAGAGATAAGAAGCGAGACGTTGAAAGGAACAAGAAACGGGTTCAAGGATGAACTTGATGGGAAGATGGACAAGCAGGGCAAGTCAGCTCGGGAGTCCTCGGGAAAGAACAGGGATAGGAGAGCAATTAGAGGAGAGAGTAAAGAATGAAACGATCGATCTGGAGATGGCAAGATATGAAGATGGAGAAGAACAAGAATGGAATGAGGCTATTTATCGCTGAGAAGGGGTCATGAGATGGGTGTGTAGCGCTGTTGGGGTTCAGGCCGGACAACGGAGGGCTGTTGCTCGAGCAGTCAAACAGAAGCCAGGCTAGGAAGCTCAAGGGGGTCAGAGGTAAGGATGTGGCAACCGGGGAGAAGATTACCTTTAATATATTTTGAAGACTGGGTTGAGGAGAGTTTGTGTGGACGAGGGAGGAGTAAGAGAGAGGGGGAGAGAGGGAGAGGTAGAGGAAAGAAGAGAAACGAGAGCCCGGGCGAGAGAGAAGGGTGGCAACAGGGGTGGAGAGATGTATTTAAATCTAAAACTGTCGATTTAGTGTGTCAACAGCGCAGTTTAGGCCGAGCGGACGAGCGCTGTGTAAGGTTTAAAAGCTTAGCCTGTGATGACTTTATTGACCTAAGCTATGTACATAGGTATATGTCAGCACATACATATTAAGTACATAATCATACATATATACATAATAACTCCAACTTATTTTATTCAACTGTCTCATCTCCATCATCCCCATTCATCCATCTCCATCTCCATCTCCATCTCCATCTCCATCTAGGAGAGCTGTATTCACATATGTAAATACATGATCATCGGCGCCAATCTGCTTAATCGACCCCAGTCAAGCTCACCACATCGAGGGAAACCATCGGAACGGAGCCCTAGAACCCTACAACAAGAGACTTACCTCAACATATCATTATCAATAGGACCTGCCATGCCCACAAGATCACTTGACGGTGTCTCCAACTGAAGTCTATGGTAATTTATATCCGGAAGGTTCGGCTCTAGATCATGCATTGAATGTGTATCTTGATTGATGTTGATTAGAGTCGAATATACCAGATATAATGTATATTACAACTGTTCACATTTGTGAGCTATGGTCTGCTGATGAGGTTCAAAAAAACCCCCCTTCATGGTCATATTCCAAACAAAGTCTTTGGAGCTGTCCACTCTACATACTTTTCATTATTGGGATCATCCAAGCTGAACTCAAGTATCTACCTTTTGGTCCTAATCTTCAAGCTCACAAAACAGCTTGAATCATGTATCTATAGTAGTGTAGGTTTTCTTCCTTTTCCTCTTGTACACTACCAGTAGAGTTGTATCAATTCTTATTCAAAACTTGTTAAAACTCAAGACTTTCAGAAAAAGATGGAGATTACTTGGGGAAGAGAGGATGAGAAGGGTTGAACAGACTCAACTCTGATGGCTGACTTAGAAGGGACTCAAGCTGGTACTGGTGAAAAGAGGAGAATTGATGGTTCTGATTACTTGATGTGGGCTAGTATTTAAAGGATATCTAAAAGTGATCAGGTTGTGGTCAAGAAGAAATTGAACAAAAAACAAGAATGAATAGAATTCTATTTTTAAGACTACACATCAAGTTAAAATGACTAACACAGCTCCACTACTCAGGGTTCTCAGACTACAAGGTGTTACTAGGTTGTACTATTAAACTGACTGTTGATGTTTATAAATTGATTATGAAAGTTGCGCAGATGGTTCCTCCCTAGGTCCCAAAACCATCCCATCTGAAATCAGACTTAGGTAACGACCTGTAACATAGGCTGTTGTCCTGAGTTGTATCTGCTCCTTGGATAATTTTCCTTTTTTGGGTGGCCCAGTTTTTTCCAATGACACCACTATCAGGTCTTCACTGTTGGTCCCACAGGATTTACAGCAAAGATGTTCCAACATGAGTGCATTGATGAGTTTGATGTGGGCCACCCTAGGCTTGTGTATCATGGATGAAACGCACACAAGCCAGTCAGAGGGAAGGGAAGTGAGAATAGATGACAAATAAATGTTTTTGGTGGTGAGAGGAGCCTCAGCGGTGACAAGGGAGCTGAGCCGTTCATAGGTTTTGGCCATGTCTTTGAGGTGCATGAGGGAGATCTTCACCATTCATACAAGCAGTGGTGAGCTTCTGTAACCAGTAGGTAGTCCTGGTGAGCATTCTTGAGAGCTGTCTAGAGTCCTCTGGATCCGTCTGTTAGGTGGTGAAGGTTCCTAATGTTTGCAGGATGGATGGTCCTAGAGATAATTCAAAAAACTGCCCTATTATTGCAGGACCAGTTTGGTTTTTCTTTTGTCACTTTGGGATCATTGATAACATAAGCAACATTGTTTGTTCAAAATTGAACCCTCATAAGCCAGCTCAGTCGAGATAGTTGGAGTTTGCTCCAGGTGGTTTTAGTTGTTTGATGCCAGTGAGCTTCAAGGTGGGATGAACCCACATTTTGGAGTCTGTGTTGGAAAACAAAATTGACAGGAGAGAAGTTTGTGACAATGATGGCTTGAGAAATGGTGATGGAGAACTATTCATGAGTTATTTGATTTTTAAATAAGTGTACAGATCCTTCCAAATGAACATTAGTCTAGAGGTAGAGTGTGAAGCTGCAGTTCAACAGGTGCTCATAACCTGATAAGATGTACAGTGCTGGGACAACAGCATAAGTATGATTGATGATATTGTGGAAGGATAGGAGAGAGAGAAATGATTAATAAAGAAAGGAAAAAGAAAGGAAACTAAGAAACAAGAGAAAGACATACCTGGGACAACAGCATAAGTATGATTGATGATATTGTGGAAGGATGAGGAACAATTCCTTCCACAAATACTCTGATGACCCAGGCATGCTACTCAAAAGGTGACATCTATGTAAAATGTGAAGTGAGAAGGTGTGTAGCATACATAGTGAGAAGTGAAACCAAAGTGAAACCCAACACAACTTCTGTGTAATATAAATTTATTGAGTCTGCTGCGCAAGGTAATAAGAAGGGACTTCTTGTAAAAAAAGGTTGCTTTGGAGGCAGTTCTCAACAACAGCGGGAAAGGGGATAGTATAGTTCATTGTCTAGTTTGTATTTGATGACTCGCTACCACTGTAACTGGGTGGTTTTACGGGTCCTTTGGGGCACCATGTGCTAAGGTGTCTAATGGTTGATAAAATAGTGTTTTGTTCTTAATTTCCTGAGATAAAACTGGCAAGACAACAAGAAAGGCAGGCTTTGTATATCCTGCCGCTGAAGAAACCAGATCCAAGAGAAAACAACCACATGAACTCAGGAAAGAAGCCCTGAGGTGCTTTCTGCAAGCTAAAGAGAGACTAGAAGATTACTTCTGGACTGCTGGTGGTAGTCCAACAGTAATATATAAAGGCAGGGGCTCTTACACATTGTTTTAAAAATGAGGAAACAATTTGTTTAGATGGTTGATGGGTGAATTCTTTAATCTAGGGGCAATTTTGTTAGTATTTTGTGATGCACCAAATCTCAATTGGTGCTGCATTAGTAAGTAGGTAATTGGGTTTGCTTGTTCCCCCTGAAGGGGGTGCAAGCCGGGTAATCTTGGAGCCGGTGAATTTACACGGCTAAACCATCAAATTAATTTACAAGGTGGGGGGGGGGGGGGGGGTGGACAGCTGACCAGACAAGGGACAGCAGTCAAAACTAGAGAGAAGAGGGGAGAGACATAAAAAAAGTGGGTGGGATTGATTCTGACTTACAGCACTCCAGCATCACCACCAATGGTTCTGGGAGCCTTGGGTTTAGATTATAGTTGAGGATGCCTAGTTCCTACTTTCTTGATTTTGAAATCAACTTCCTCATTGTTGACCAAATAAGTTGCAGCATAAATTTCCCCTGAGAATGGTTTGTATTTAGTGAGTGATGACATGGTTTGTTTTGGTCATGATGACCGTCCAGCTAGATCAGTCAATCTCACCAAAATCACTACTAAAGATCTTCCTTTGGGTACAATATTGCTGGCGGAGAAGCAAATCCATGGCGATAAGATGAGTAACCTATCACTGATTGAGCTGGTTGAGGGGAGAGAGGATTGAGTAAGGTTTGTTTGTTACACTTTTGTGATGGATTCTGTTTTGAAAAACACTGGTTGGATGAGAGCATCCACAGTCCAACTTTAAACCAAGGAGAAGAACCATTTCAAACACCTACGCTGCTACAATTTTTTTGATTAAAGTCCAAAAGGGAATACTTACTGCAACACCAGAAACAAAACTGAATTGGTTAAGAAAAAGAAAGCTTGAAGTCCTAGGAGTGAAACTCCACAATCAAATCTAGCTGGGACAGATCTGATACCCTGTATCTGACTTCAAAGGTATTGGGACCAATCCTTCAATCATTTAGCAACCTGTTGGGAAAAGAAAGATGAAGTTCTTCCACCAATTTTCTGCAAAGGAACAGATTTGGAAGGATGATGTTGCAAGTGCTCAGAAGGACATTGCCTCTGAATCAAAGAAACTCAATGATGTATTTGAAAACAATTCTCATTCTCTCAAAAATATTGTGGATAATGGAACAAATGCGGCTGAGCTTGCCATCATGACCAAGGATCCAAATGGTCTTGATGACAAGAAAATAGAGTTTTTTAAGCTCAACAGAGCCTCAATTCTAGAATCTCTTTGCAGTCAAGCAAACTCTTCCCAAAAATAGTGTGTGCTTCTCAACTATCTTTGCTTCCCAACTAGCCACTTACAATGCTTTCATTGCTTTTAAATTAAGACTGGGTTCAAAGTAACTAGTAAATAAGTGTCATACATCATCTTGTTGTCTTTTGATTTCCCTGTTGTGTTTTATGAGATCATTGTGCAATTGAAAATGTTTACTAATATATTTCATTGAATGATAGTTTTAAATGAAGTAAGTGAATGAAATAGATGTCCTATCTCATGATACCTCAAATGGTGTGAAAATGGAGCCAGGGGGAGAATTTTCATAGGAATAATCTAAATATTCAACTTTTTCATCCTCCACAATCATGTTGTGGAGGATGATACAAGCCTTCATGATGTTTTTCAGGTTGTGATGCTTCCAGCCTTGGGAAGGACAAGAAAAAACTGTAAATCTTGCTTGAAGTACACCAAAGGCCCATTCAAAATCTTTCTGTTTTGCTTCTTGAATATTAACAAAGTGTGTCTGCTGTGCTCCCCACGGCTGAAATATGTTTTCACAAATGTCTCCCAGTCTGGATAGATGCCACCAGAAAGGTAGTAAGTACCCTTGCTGGTATTCATTTCCGTTGATAGTTTATTTAAATTGAGGAGCTGTACTGTTTAAGATATTCTGGAACAGAGGTGAACTGTCCAGGAAATTAATGTCATTGTGTGAACCTGGAATTCCAAAGTAGGCATTCCAAATCCACATTTCTTGTGAAGCAACAGCTTCAAGAATAACAGGTTTTTTCTGAAAGGTAAAAAATTAATGTAGGTTAAAACTTGTTTAAAACATACACATTTTCAATAGGAGACAGTAAAACTTAACTTTTACTTTCCTTGAAACTGTTTGGAATGCTTTTTTGGAACCATCAGAGAGCATTTTCTCCGGGTCAGCAGCTTTTGGGTGTCAAAGGTACTCTTCTGAGTATATAGAAACAATAGCTTTGCAAAATCTATTCATAAACTCTAGGGAATTTCACTTGGCAAGCTGAAGGTATTTGTCATTGCAGTCAGCGGAAGCTCCATATGCAAGCATCCTCATTGCTGATGTTACCTTGAAAAGGGGCCTCACCCCCAATATTCCCAACAAAGCGGCCCTGAGAGTAAAATAAGGGTTTGAATCTCCAACAGCTTTTTCAAACTTCAAGAAAAGGGGCCGTCCCATTCTAGAACGGCACCAAAAAAAGTGGTTCACCAAAGAGGGGCCCCGGACAGAAGTAATGTTCTATGAGCCTCTTATAGCTTCCTTCAAAGTTGCAAGGGAAATTTGGCTGTTTTGCTGGTTTGGAACCACCATGTGGAGGAAAAAAGATGTTGTTGTTGGCTTGATCATTGTCAAGGAGGAGTGGTGTGGCGTGCAGATCTAAATTAATTGCTTTTACGAACCTTCCAATTGACTGCTGTTGTCGTATTAAGCACTGCAAAGTGTCTGGGTCAATCTCCATCATGAATATTCTATCAAGGTAGAATTAACAAACAAGGTTGGATGGATGATTTTAACAATAAAAGGGCATCGGGGAGGGTGTTGGGGGGCACCCTGTTACATTTCACACACTTGAGGCCTACTCTGAAGAATTGTGGTGTGAACAAGCCTATAACTGGGGATCTAAAAATGTGCTGCAGTTGTGCAAGTTTGGAATCTAGTTCCTCAGATAGTCCTTTTGTGACGGTGAAGCTCTTAGGGTTCTTGGTAGAGGTCTCTAAAGTCAGGGAACTCTCTACAGAGTTTGGTAAGGTAAGTTTCAAACAACCTCCTTATCAAGACCCACCCGCCAATCCTCAAGTCACCCACCTACAAAGCAAGTTGATGATCCACCACCAGTACAACTGCCTAGGTTGAGTTCATCCCAGTGAACCTAGGACACCACCAACCAATTGAAAGTAGGTTGACTTCCACCAATGAAATATAAAACAAAGGGGGGTCCCTTGGGTTTATATTTGATCAGTTGGTATCAAGTAATTTTAAATGTGTTGAGTGCATCCTAGTCCAACTGGGATGACTTCATCCTAGGCAATCACCAGGCAAAAAAAGTTGGAACCTCTATGGAGGTGCCTTTGCTTATCTCTTACCCAACCTCAACATATCATCACTGTATCTAGACTGTATCCCCCACTTTGACAGAATTTATCAATGAGGTATCTTGTTTTAACATGACTGCTCCAAAGTTGAAGTATTTCTATATATTTAATTAATAATTTCTCAAATTGTAAGTAAATTCCTGATGAACTTCATGAAATAAAAATTTCAGATGGAAAATCTTCATCTTTATCCATTATATGAATGGTTCAAACAATTAAACACAAAACATCTCTTACAGATAAATGAATTCAAAATGCATCCTAATAACATAATATTTGATTCAGGTTATTTGTAACACTTTCAAGTAAGAATTCCAATGATAATTATTGAAATTACAATTAAAGTGATAAAACTAAAACCAGACTGAGGAATAACAATGATCAGATAAGAGCATGAGACATAGAAATGAGTAAGAAAGATAATAGAGAAAAGGAGCATACCACTAAAAGATGGAAGGAAATAAATGAGTAATGAGGACTTTTTTATAGGTATGATAATGAAGTTAAGAAGCAGAGCGGGATATAGTAATATAAAAAAGAAGAGATGAGTTATTAGATATTTTCACATCAAAAATAATTGATAAGTGTCAGAAAAACAATTGAGTAAGTAGAGAGAACAGTAAGAGATAGCAACAAGAAACTACTATGATCAAATGAGCTTTGAAACTGAGTAAGAGCTGCCTGGGTCCTTATCTAGAAATTTCTTGATCTTTAGAGTAAGAAGTCAGATATTGAAGGAAGTTAGATTGAGAACTGAGTGTGGAATGAATGGATTGAACATTACATGGTCAGGACTTGAGGGGAGATAAATGATCTTGAGTCTTGATTGTAAATTCTTGAGTCTTGATTGAAAAAGCAAGCCAAGAATCTTGACGAGTCTGAAGAGTGACAAAAGAGTCTTGCGCTTCTTTTATCACTGGATAAAGTAGCCCCAAGCGGTTGTGATTGAAATTATCATTCAGCTGCGGAGTAAGGAGTGCCGGAACGTTTCACAGAATGTGATGAATGTTGGTGACACAAGAGAGGGCTTTAATTAGAAAATTAAACAATAATATACATATCTATTCTCCTTTATCAAGCAATTTATGTTTATTTAAAAATATATTCAAATTTTAAGCCTGATTTATGAAGACCCATACCCTGCTATTCTTTTTGATTGCTGTTCTATTATCACTTTTCTAGAACCCTTGGCATATTTGCATATTTTTTAGTATAGATTTTGAATTATCTTGATGATTATCAGTTAATATATCTGGGATAATCTTGATGATGTGTAATTTTCACATAATTATATTACTTACACCATCCAGAAATTGTTATTATCATTCATGAGGGTACATTTCAGTCAGAAATGAAAACAGTCCTCAATCATAGAGTTTGAATCATTTTTGATGAGGATCAGTGAATTCAAATTGGTATATCTGGGAGAATCCTGAACATGTAATTTTGACATGGTGGTATTACCAATCACTTACACCTTCCAGAAATTATTATTATCTTTCATTAGCATGAATTTTATTCAACAATAAAAACAGTCCTCATGGAATTTGGCTTTATTGATGAGTAAATATGGGCTTGTTATATTTATTGTCTTTTTATTATGCTTTGGGTATAATGTAAATCAGATAAATCTGATCTTCTCAACTGGGAAATTTTTGTATATTCACTGATGATAATAAAATCCAGGCAGTCTCACCCAGGAAAACAAATTGCATGTAGGAAACACAACCCACAAAAATGTTTTGAAGAGTGAGAAATGAGTATTTAATTATGTACATCAATTTGGGGTGGAAAGCAGTATTCATTCAGCTACTAGGAAAAATAAAATAGAGAGTAGATACTAACTTATTTTGACCATGTCTGTGGATCCCTAATATGAAAGGACTATTGATAAAATATATTTGTTCAAAATGTAAATACATGTTCTAATTTCAAGATGCTGTCAGAAGGAACCTAAACTGACTCAGGATTCAAGGCATATGAAATATGGTTGAATAGGGGGTATCAAATATGTCCAAATCCACCATTCTGTAATTTAATTGTTTCAAAAAATCCACCATTTGCAAAACATGCTAGTACTTTCCCTACACCCTTTTGAAAACCACTGGATAACAAAATAAAATTGGATAATTGCCTGGCTTTAAAAGCGGATTTGGCCAAATTTGACTCCCAATTATATTTCTTTTTTTAAATTTCTAATACTGATTGGTTTTATTTTAAAAATAGATTGATGAGAATGTGGAAGTGTTAACTAAAACAAAGATATGAGAAAAATTTATCATACCTGTTGATTTTAAACTTGAAATCCAAGAGGAAACATTGAAAAAAAATAAATTCCAGTCAAATTATCACTTGTGATTCTGGGTTTAGATTTGCTAAAAATTTAGCCTAAATGTGAAATAAAAAAAAATTCTAATGAATGTTATAGGGTGTACTAAAAATTTGATTTGGATTGATTCAAACCTAATTATACTATAAAGGTATAATAATTTCTTATGAAAGAAATTTCAAAAGATATTTTTTTTTGAAAGAATTATTTCATGATAATATCTTATGTTCAAAGAAATATTGAACAATAGATACTTCAAATGAGGGAAGTGGATCTAGAAATTTCAATCCAGAATATGGGGTTTCTTGTAGCATCAAATTTGAATAACTCTGATCAATATGACATTCAGGGATAGCAATTCCACAGTTGTTTTAAAAAAGAATCACTCCCAGGCCAAATGGCAATAGAAAAATTGAATGAAGTGACTTCAGCTGTACAAAGACACTAATTTCAAGCACATGAATCAAGTGTAAATATTTCCTTCATGTGGAAAAAAGTCTAAAAAAATGTGTATGCATGAAGACCAAATTTACTATTCATCTGATGTCAAATGATCACTGCTTGAAATATTTCAGGGATAAAACAGAATGATATGGAAACAAGAAACAAGTAGTAAAGATGGTGAGGGGAAGAATGAAGATGAAATGAAGCAATTCACAACTTTCAGGTCAAAACTCATGCAGCTTGATTTTAACAAAAGTTATTCCAACAAACTCCAAATCCTGGATAATATATTAATTAGGGGGTATCAAATATGACCAAATCCATAATTATCTAATCAACTGGTTTTCAAAATCCACCATTTTTAAAAACAATGAATATCTATGTGAAAGGGTTCAGAATTCTCAAAAGTGATTTTTTTTGGAAAAACCTAATTCACTGGTTTTAATTGTGGATTTTGTCATATTTGATACCCCCTATTATGTGGTTATTGTTAATTGATCATAGCCAATAGGAGTAATTCTATATTTATCCTGAAAATTCTATGAATAAAGAGCTTAAATTTAGAGTGGACTTCAACTAATCATCCACAGGACCTAAATATTTACTCCCTCAATGGTTAAAATTAGAAATTTTTAACCTGGAATTGTGTTTGGTTTTCTAATCATGGATTCTGATGGAATTTGAAGCTGGAAATTTCAGTAAAATGTCACAAATTTTCCAAAACATGACTGAAGTACCTCTATCCAAGTGCATTCTATGGATATTCCAAATCACTAAGGAATCAGGGACTGTGTAATAGTGGTTTCTCTGTTCCATGCAAAATTGAGAGATTAAATTTCATGATTCATCAATTTGGTGGAAATAGTCCAATGGATAAAAGATATCCTCTATGTAAAATCATGGCCTCAAGGCTCATCTGGCTCATAAAACAAACCATGGCTTCAAATGATAAAACAGCTTCCTTAAGAAATTGAACAGAATCTCTTGCTTGGTATATATGGGATATGGTATCCATTTTAGTATACTAAATAAGATGTAATTTAAGGTTGATAATTGGTGGTTTGCCTGGAGGATGATGGGAGTTTTTGAGCAAGGCGCTTCAGGGGTGGTTTTATTATCCAATCTTTGAATTTTGTGTATTCGTTGATAGGGAAGTCTGAAACTGAAAGTTGCTTCTGGACAGGAACCTCTCAAGAGTACTGTAGAGCAGATGACTTGTGATAGAGGATGTGAAATACATGAGCCAAATTTCTTGGCCCAAAGAGCTAGTGTGCTTAAATTCCACAGCAATCATGGTTTCAAATGGATCAAATAAGAGGTTTATGATCCAAATGAACAATTCTAAATTTTTTTCATATGAAAATCAAAGCAACTGAGCATATACTTAATCAAAAATTTTCATCCAGCACAATTAATCTGTTGATTAGATGTATAATTGATTTGCAGGATTTTTAATTCCTTGGTGATTGAATTTCCTGGGGGTTTCAAAAAATACTGGATCATACATGAAATCACTCAGGGTGTGCCTCTTTTTTTATTGGTTCTTCAAAATTCAAAAGAGGTCAGAATCTTGATTTTTACTATAGCAGAGTTGATGCTAGGGGAAATTATAAAGAATTTTGAGGTTAAAGGAATGTATTTCAGAACAAAAGCCAGACTTAAAGAAAGAGAAAGCAAAAGAAGTTAGAAGAAGAATACTTGGAAGAAAGAATAGAAATAAGAATCAACCAACATGAGTAATGAGCAAGTAAGATGAGAAGATCAGGTGACAAGGACAGTGAGTAGAGAATTGACACGGAGAGACTGGACTGTATAAGATAAAGGACAATAGTTTTAGATTAAGTTCAAAGGATATGAATGAAGATGATGATCTCACCAGACAAGAGAGACAGACAAGAGTGAAGAGAGAATAAGAGAGAGAGAGAGAGGACAAAAGAAGAAGAAAGGGAAGAGAGAAGAAAACAGGGACAAGAGAGATAGAGGGAGGATCAGATAGATGAGGTGGTCAAGAGAATATAGAGAGATGATAGGGAGAGAGAGAGATTAAGGGAAGCTTGAGAGGGTTGATGAAGTTGTTGAAGAGAGAGGTTGATGAAGTCTCCTGTTGGAGAAGACAGGATGGAAGAGAGGAGGTTGAGTGAGAGAAGTTCCAACTGGTGACATCTAAGAGACATGTGTGAGAGAGTTGAAGAGAGTGGGAAGAGTCTGGAAATTCAACAAATTAAACCTCAAGCGAAATACCCTGGAAGTTATACCTTGTAATTTATCATCTAAGATCAGTGAATTGAATGGCTAGGTTTTTCAGTTAGTTTTCTGTGAACAAAAGTTGTAATTTATTACCCACATAACCCTTCAAAATTGATTTACAAACTTCTTTTCAGAGTTGATCATAATTTATGCAGCCTGAGAGGGATATGATTCAGGGAAAACAAGGTCTTTATATTTCACCATTTTATCCAACATATATCAATCCCTTGATGAAAGGGATAGCAGAGGGATGCAAAGTTTTTTTGCCTGATGTCTGCCTATCTAAATCCACCCATATGTATCCAGTTTTAAAAGATATCATACTGCAGGGTTGAATTCATGATTTTCTCATGTGGTCTCTACCAGCTAAGTGTCTTGGGTGTGATGTAACCCGCCTCCCCCAAGGCTAGTGCAAATACCACGTTCAAAGAGAAGCTCTCTCCTTGAAAATGTCCAATCAGTGATTTTAATGCAGTATTTGCGCTGCCTTAAACAAAAAATCATTGAATTTTCATCAAACCAAAAATAAATATTTTTGTGGGTGGTTCTTTATGCAAGAAGCATGCAGCTTGCATGTGGTTATTCAATATCCTGTAATGCAGGTAAAAACCAGATGAAAACACTTGCAGTTGAGTTTAATGTTCACTAAAAGTGTTGGAATTTCATCATTCACATATCTCTTTGTTTTCTCTGTTCCCATATCTATCACTCCTTTCACTTCCTGCAACTCAATTCTCTCCATAAATATTGAATTTGCATGTAATCCACTATTGTCTGTCCTATAATCTGACCCCAAAGTTGTTGTAGATTTCAAACCTAATGTTTACATAGAAATCAAAATATCTGTTCATCTATGTGTATTTTGTCAAGTTCAATGCTTCTTGTAGGATGATTTTTTGTCTGCCATGCAATCTAGCAGACTGAATCTCTTTGTTTTCTCCTGACTCAGGTTTTAGTATCCAGAATTCCTTTCCACATCCTCTTTATTTTCCCTTGATAAATATCTCTTCAAAAAGGCATGGCAGATCTGAGATTGCCACTTGTACTGTAGCATAAAAGTATAATTATGAGCTGGGGATTAATCTTAGTGATTAAGCCTGGCAGGCTTAAGGATGATTGGACCCCAAAAATTCAAAGGTCAGGCCAAAAATTCCAAGCTCAGTTAGTTTTTAAGCCCGGCGGGCTTAATCTAAATCAGAAAAGCCTGGAAGATTTATGGCTCACCAATAAAGTAAGCTTTGGGAACCACATAAAGTCACAGAATCTGAAATATTTTTTTTGTTTGAATCCATATTGATTGATATTAAGCCCGGCGGGCTTGAGGATGCTTGGACTAAAATGATTCAATTTTAGGGCAACAAGGAGGGCATTGATAAATGCACGCCGATGGGCGCACGCCCACGCCCATCGCACGCCAATAAAAAAAAGGCGTGTTCCCCGCACGCCTTTTTGTTATTGGCGTGCGGGCTGCACGCCCATCCTTGGGCGTGGGCACGCCTGTAGATGGGCGTGCAGTTCGCACGCCCATCTACAGGCGTGCGACACCCCCGAGGAAGGGCGTGCAGCCGCACGCCTGCCGGGGAGGACTGCAAGCCCCTCGACCGGGAGGGATCCCTCCCGGTCGAGGAGGTTGTACAACCTCCTTGACTGGAGGGAATCCCTCCGGTAGAGGAGGTTGTACAACCTCCTCGACCGGGAGGGAATCCCTCTGGCCGAGGAGGTTGTACAACCTCCTCGACTAGAGGGATCCCTCCGGTCGAGGAGGTTGTACAGCCTCCTCGACCGGAGGGATCCCTCCAGTCGAGGAGGTTGTACAACCTCCTCGGCCGGAGGGATTCCCTCCCGGTCGAGGAGGTTGTACAACCTCCTCGACTGGAGGGATCCCTCCGGTCGAGGAGGCTGTACAACCTCCTCGACTGGAGGGATCCCTCCGGTCGAGGAGGCTGTACAACCTCCTCGACCGGAGGGATCCCTCTAGTTGAGGAGGTTGTACAACCTCCTCGGCCAGAGGGATTCCCTCCCGGTCGAGGAGGTTGTACAACCTCCTCTACCGGAGGGATTCCCTCCAGTCGAGGAGGTTGTACAACCTCCTCGACCGGGAGGGAATCCCTCCGGCCGAGGAGGTTGTACAACCTCCTCGGCCGGAGGGATTCCCTCCCGGTCGAGGAGGCTGTATTCCTCGACCGGAGCTGATGTCATGCGTACATTCTTGTGTACGCATGACATCAGCATGTATATAGGCAGGGGCGTGCCCCTACCTATATACATAGAATCGGCGTGCAAGCCCGCACGCCGATTCTATGTATATAGGTAGGGGCACGCCCCTGCCTATATACATAGGAAGGGCGTGCGAACCGCACGCCCTTTCTATTTATATAGGCAGGGGCACGCCCCTGCCTATACACATAGAAAGGGCGTGCGGTTCGCACGCCCTTTTCTGAAAGGGCAGGGCGTGCGACCGCACGCCTGAAGTGTCGCACGCCAATGGGCGTGCAGCCCGCACGCCGATAAAAAAAAGGCGTGCAATGGGCGTGGGCGTGCGCCCATCGGCGTGCGTTTATCAACGCCCCAACAAGGAAGCACAGGGGTGTTTTTAAGACCAGCGGGCTTAATTTAAAAAAGATATTCCTGGTGGGCTTGTGAGTCACTAGGTAAGTATGATTGGGTCCCACATAAAATCATAGAATACATAAACTGTTTTGGTTTGAATCCAAAATTCATTGATTTAAAGATTCTTGGAGTAAAAAGAATTATGCACAGGAAAAAAAGGAAAATCAAGGGTTCTTTTTAAGAACAGCGGGATTAATCTACAACAGAAAATCCTGGCCGGCTTATGAGTCATTGAGTAATTAAGATTGGGGCTCCACATAAAATCATAGAATATGGCAAAAGTGTTTGGTTTGAATCTCAAATTCATTGATTATTCATGGAAAAAGAACAATATTTGTCAAATCACATGAATCATTTCTAACCAAAATTGATGTTATGAAATGACAGATGGAAGCTGAAAAGGTAATACATAGCTACAAGAGATTGGAGAACAACTGGTATCTGAATAATATTCAATTGATACTTGGGTCTGCTTCAAGGTACCAGAAGTGATTATCAGAATGTGGAACCATAGGATGTTTCAAGGAATAAGGGGAATACCTTCTTGATGCCTTCACACTTGCTATGGCTTCCTTGTTTTGTTCTTCACCTTTCAATTTATCCTTCTTTGCAGGGATATATACAGGGGAAGGTCTGTTGTTCCAGGTTATTTCATCCAGTTCTAAAATAAAAATCACATATATTTGAAAAAATGTCAACTTGGTATTACCAGATGACACCTTGCCTTTTACCAAACTGATACATCTTTTAATACACAATTTTTTGAGGTTCTATTCATAGGAAATGAGGATCCTCAATTCCTTTCATTTTTCATAAGAATTTCACTCGAGTCTTTGTGATGCAAACCATGAGGTTCCAGTGTCAAACATTCTTTGATAATAAGGAATATTGGGTCTTAGTTGGAAAAAAACGAGTATGATGATAGGAGGTGAGATCAGAAGGCTCCCAGAATGAAACAGTAAGAGATATGGTAAGAAATATATCAACAAGCCAATCATAATGATTTTCAGTTTCTTGCTCTTTCTCAGTAATCTTGTTTAACTTACTGGAGGGCTTGACATGGTTTTTGACAAGTATCTAAAGTCTAATCTAAGGATAATCTGGGATTCAGAGAAATAAAACAGAAAAAGGAGGGTTTACACATTTCAACAACACCATGAACTCGTACATTATATTTGATTCCAAAGAGGGCTGTTCCATGAAGGAAGCTTCCAAGTAATTGATTTAAGATTTTTTTGTGGATATTTGGAAATTCTCATGTAATTGAATGGCCAAATTTCAGTTGGATCAACAACATTTTTTCTCTTAAAATTCTTTTAGGGACTTGAAAGGGATATGTTTAAGCAGATTTGAAGAGAGCATTGAAAAAGAAATTAATCCCCACCTGCAATCTTGTTGTGTCTAAATTAAACGTATGTGTTAGGTTTAAATGTATTGAGAAAGAAATGAGAGATAGAAGTCTATATGACATTATTAGGAGGTTCAAATTGTGATTCCCAAATGGATATATTTATATGTGAGGAAAACAAAATGATCCTACACCAGGGAAGTGTTTCCTGATTCCAACTAGGGCATTCAATTTGATTTTCAGAAAACCTCTATACCATATTTATGAATGTGCAATGTGGCACCAACATTACTGGAAGAATTGTTTTTTTAACTTTCACAGAATCACAGATGCTTGTGGATAGAATATTTTTAAGCTTGTGTTTAGCTCAACTTGCACTTTCAATAATTAAAAATAATCTGATGAAGGAACAAGAATATTATATGACTGTTTTTCTGAAACTTTTGGATATGGAGGAACTAAAAAAAATGCAGAAACCAATGCCATATTGGCTTCAAATTGAATAAATGATGATAAAAAACATTTATTATTACCAAAGAAAGGTTTCACACTAGACAAGGGGGATGGAATAAGAATCATGTTCTTCTTAAACAGGGAAGTCAAATTTTTCAACTTAAATTTTGCAATAAATTGCTTTTGAATCATGTTGTTTACTTAAATTTGATTATCAATATTGGTTTTAATTCCAGGTTTAATCCCAAAATGTCAAATTTATACAAAACAAAATATTAATCTTAGTTCAATGACTGTGAAACAATTGTACCAGAATTGAATACCATAAGGAGGTCATGTTAGCCATGTTTCAAAGAATATTTTTGGAACCTTTACTTTCACCTTATCAATCTACTTACTATTCTTTGGGGTTGTAATTCATGTTCATGTCCCAAGTGAAGCTTCCAATATGATGGAATTTATGGTGGTGGATACAGATCTTGGGGTTATGTATGCACATTTGAATTATGACTGGCTTATTTTTAAGATTTATACTGTCAAGCTTCCCAAGGACTGTGACATACATCAAACATGGTTGAATGAATTTCTAATAAAATCTCAAACAATAGCTCATGTTTTAGAAACAATCATTCATTGAATTTTTAGAAGATCTATCATTGATTGGAATTTTTTTTTGAACACAAAGTTTCCTTGACTCAAAAATTTCAATACAACTTAAATCTTGGGAATTCTTTCAAAGAACTACATAAATATCATCCTCCAAATCAGGATCATATGTTGATAATACAGAAAAGATAGGAAGGTATATAAGATTGGTGTGCACCAAGGATACATAAAAGATAGAGCTGGAATAAGTCAGAGATACACAGAAGTCACCTCCATAGAGGTTTCAACTGTTTTTTCCTGGTGAATTATGCTGGAAAGGCGAGTCCCCAAGTTTGGGGCAGCTTGGCTCAGCATTTGCAGAGGCCCAGTACCAAGCCAAAACTGGGTGGAATCTCATCAGGGTAATTGTAAGGCTCTGTACACTCTCTGTAGTAGTCAACAATTTTTGGCAAATTTTCTGGATGCCGTTAAAGAGATATTTGGAGAAGCTGAGATCAAGGATCAGTGATTTGGAACAAAGGAAAGGGATTTAGACGGGAGGTGAAGCAGACCTGTGGTGAAAAAAGGAAGACATGAACAACATAAGAGTGTAAAATAAATATGAATAGATAATTAGACCCAGTAGTTCCACCTCTCAAACCCCTTTTTCAACCTCTTTACCTCATTTTTTTTCTATATGCTCTGAATTCAGAAAGAATTGAAGAGAAAGCTAGGGCTTCTGTCCAAGTCAAAACTGTCAGAATTCTGGTCTTCTGTCCGCTAAAATTCTAAATACCATCAATTCCTGTTACTATTTATAAATTTCCCCCTTTTATATATACCCCTCATGTGAAAATGAGTTTATTATAAATATCACTGAAGTTGAAAATGAAAATATTCTAAAAATGTCATAAAATTCACTGGAGTGTCACATAGGCTATTTTTTTCAATTCACTGGAATTTCCCCAAGGATGTTTTTTGTAATTCACTGGAATTTCACAAAATGTCTGCTGATGAAAGATATAATTTTAATGTGAAAATCAGAAGTCAACCAGATTAAAATAGATTGAACTAGCCAGAAGCATTCCCAAGACCCAATGGATCACAGGTCAGGCTAATCACATGGGTAAAATCATAAATTTCAACTGTATTTTGTTGTAGTACAACCAGTCTCTGCTTCCTCTAGTCCGGACCACCACACGTCAAGTACTTCTGCAAATCTTGACATTCAAGCTCTAAGATAATCTTCTTGCTGTCCCGGTCATCCACCCTTTTCCATCCCTTGCTCTGTTCCTTATGTCTACTTCCATCTCTCCCACTTTCTCTAGCTCAGGCCTCCCTTTCACATTCTTCTTCCTTTCTTCCTTGCTCAGATCCTCTCAAAAAAATCGGCCTAAGCAATAAGTCTTTAGCCTGCTCTCTCTGAATCAAATCTCTTGCCTACTTAAGGACGACTCTCTTCCCCAAAGTCTTTTTTCTCCGGGGAACCTCCTTTGTCTACAATAGTCACAGTCACTTCATCCTCACCTTTTTTTGAAAGGACTGACTCGTTCCTCCAATCCCTACTTGTCTCTTGCGTTACTCATCTCTCAGCTCAACACCTGACCTATCACTTCAACCTTCACTCATCTATCTCACCTGTCTCGCTCAAACTCCTTGCCAACATTACGGCACTCAGAAAATCTCGTGACCGTATGTAGTGAACCGTTCCTTTTTATATGTTCTCTCAGTTTATTGATGTTGCTATTTTAGTTCCGTCCTGTTTTCTTTCTTTCCTCCTATCTCCACCTCTTGTCCTATTGTTCTCTCCGCCAGAGAGTTTTTGCCTTTAGTTATATTTCTTTTTATTGTTTCTTTGTTTTTCTTTATCTCATTGTCACTCCTTGTCTGATTGAAATATTACTTTAGTTTCTTTGAATCTCAAATGTTTGAAATTTGAAAATACATATTATTGCTACATTGATTAAAAATATTGACTCCATAATATCAGGAGTTTCATCCAGAATAGTAAGACAGGTAAAGCTTTTTAATTAAAAACAAAGAACTTTCTTCATAAAATGGACAATGAAAATCAATATCTGGAAATTTAATGATAAATTGATTAGAGGTAGCTTGTGCTTAGTACATAATTAGATGTGGCCAATGAAACATAAATGACTTGTTTATCTCAAGGGGATTTACATCCATAAAATAGTCAGTAATATTCTTGTAGGGATCATTTACAGTAAATATATTGATTATTCTTCCCAAGCTTGGTGGATTATTTTGACAGATGCAAATAATACTGCTACCTGGATGTTTCTCATGGATGGTGAATATTTTTTTTCTTCCAATGTAATTTCTTATGGTAAATCCAACATGGGGAAACAACTTGTGAATTAGGATTAAAACTTGACCCAGATTTTTCATGATGAATCCAGTTGATTTTAGGTTTCTTCCTCTATAAATATTTTACAAATCTTTTGTAGACTTCTACATTTCCCTGTGTGGGATCACCTGAATAACTATTATGGTTGAAATTGTTTTTATTCAGAATTCTGAATAGCTGGTTAACTTCAGGTGGGGCATCTAGTTCCACTAAGTAATTTGGATTGGAAATTCAGCAAATCTCTTCCAGAATGGTCAATGGAATGTTTTCTAAATAGAAATGAACAATCAGGGTTGAATTAAAGCACAGTATAGCTATATGAATTATGAAAAATTCTCACCAGCTCATTCATTGGTTCAAAGGATTGAAAACATACAATTGAGTCTTTTATAGCACTTACAGAATAATTTACTAGGTTGATTTCATCCCAGTTACACTAGGATGAAAACATGCAATTTAAAGTGGGTTGACCTCAACCAATGATATATAAACAAGGGGGTCCCTTAGATTTATAATTCATCAGTTGATTTCAACCAAGTTTAAATTGGTTGAGTTCATCCCAGTTTATGTCAGCCTTAGAGCCAGCACAGCTGACCTAAAGTCTGTCTTATCTTCCTCTTTAAGTCACAACTGTCTCATATCTTTTCAGAATCAGGTTTTAATGCTGTTTTGACTTCATATTCTGTTTCCTCATCATATTTAAACCCTAGTCACAACTGAGCATCTTCTCCATATCTTACTCCTTCACATAGTTAGTGAATTATTAGTGATTTTATGATAAAAACTGCTGTGCAGTGTTTCAGATGCAAGCTGACCACAAGCAAGCACTGATTATGTCATCAAACTATGAAAATTTTCGAGTCTGAGTATCCTCTACACCCCAGAAGATACACAGACTCCAGAATACTACACAACAACCACACACTTCAGTAAAAGGACTTCAACCAGTTGAACCCAGCAGCTTCCTCAACAAGATTTTGGAATACTAAGTAAGGCTCCTCACTTCTCTGATTACTTCCCAGTCCAGCTGTCATTTAATCAACCAGTGAGTCCCTTCTTCTGCAACATCATCAACTCCTCCCAAGTCCTTCTTCTCTAGTCTGTCTGTTCTGTCTTATCCTCCCCCCTTTCCCTCTTCCCACTAAATCACTGGCACACCAATATTGGTATAACTCTATAGGATAAAGTCCTGCTTTTAAAGCTTCTCATAAGACCAGATTAATTGATCACTCCTAGATCTTGTCCCCCTGCATTTTTGTTGATTTTATCAGGGAAAATCAACCAGGTTTCCATCTAAGGATCCTTGTGTCAGTTTCTTTTGACCAGAAAAAGATTGGCTGGTGTTCAGTTTCCTTTGACCAGGCTCCTTCTCCCAGTTTCATTTGAGGAAGAAGAGGCAGACCCTCAGTTGGCTGCTCCCCAGATCATTTAAGATCTTTTCATTAACATTTCATAAAGTGTGTTTATTTTCCCACTAAGCAATTTATTGCTTAACTTTCCCCAATCCCTTGTGCTCTGTTGTCACTCAAGAGACACAGGCTCACAGTTTAACTGGGATGAATTCATCATAGGAATTATTCTGGAAGTCTAGGCCCATGTTGCTGAGCTGGGGGAAGGTACCCAGTGCATCATGATGTCAGGAATATGTGTTGACATATGGGGTTTGTCTTTGAATCAAGATTGGAGAACATTATTTTCCCCATCTGCCAATACTTTGTCCAGTGTCTTGTGAAATCATTGCATTATTGGGAATTTGTTTCCAGCCTTTTAATTTTTGAGAGCACTTATAATAAGAAGTGAATTTTCCAAAAATATGATCTGGGAATAAATTTGAACTGTGTTGATTTATAATCATCAACATTAATGTTGATGATTATATTTTTGGTGTGCGGGGCTTACACGCCAAAATAAATTGGAGTGTGGGACCCGCATGCCAAAAATTGGTGTGCGCTCCCACACACCCTTTTTTTTGGCGTGTAGGCCCCGCACACCAAAAAAAAAGGTGTGTGGGACCCGCACACCATTTTTTTTGGCTTTTGGGTTGGTGTTGGCGTGTGCCTATCAACGCCCATGGAACATCATATGGTATTTACCTCTGGGTAAGCCTGAAATACAATTCCTTTCCATGACCATCACAAACCCTTGATTCCCTTTAGATCTGGTCAAATTTGGAATGCAAGCCGTTATTTGTATGTTCAAGCCCCCAGTTTGGGCGTTGATAAACGCATGCCAACGCCAACCCTCAAGCCAATTTATTTTGGCGTGCGGGTCCCACACGCCAAACAATTGGTGTGTGGGTCCCACACGCCAAACAATTGGTGTGTGGGTCCCACACGCCAATTGTTTTTGGCGTGTAGGCCCCGTACGCCAAAAACAATTGGTGTGTAGGTCCCACACGCCAATTGTTTGGCGTGTGGGTCCCACATGCCAATTTTTTGGCGTGTGGGATAGCGCTCACGTAATTGAACCGGTGGACCGGTTTGATTACAAGAGAAAGTCCACACACGCCAAAAAATTGGCGTGTGGGAACTCTCATCGGCCGGCCAGGAGGAGTTCCTCCCGGCCAACGAGGTTGTATAACCTTGTCAGCCAGGAGGAGTTCCTCCTGGCCGACAAGGTTGTATAACCTTGTCGGCCGGGAGGAGTTTCTCCTGGCTGAAGAGGTTGTATAAACTTGTCGGCCGGGAGGAGTTCCTCCCGGCTGAAGAGGTTGTATAACCTTGTCGACCGGGAGGAACTCCTCCTGGCTGGCCAACAAGAGTTCCCACACGCCAATTTTTTGGTCTGTGGGGACTTGCTCTTGTAATCAAACCGGTCCACCGGTTCAATTACGTGAGCGCTATCCCACACTCCAAAAAATTGGCGTGTGGGACCCACACGCCAAATTGGCGTGCGGGTCCCACATGCCAATTATTTTTGGTGTGCAGCCCTACATGCCAAAGCAAAAAATTGGTGTGCGGGTTGGCGTTGGCGTGCAGGTTGGCGTTGGCGTGCGGGTTGGCGTTGGCGTGCGTTTATCAAAGCCCCCCCAGTTTCCCTCAACAAGCCCATTCCTGCCAATCAGATCTAAAAAAAAATGTGAAATGATCAGCAATAGCAGTGAGCAACAAGGAGGGAGGACTCCAAGTTAGGCAATCTAAGAGAGCCTGGTAGGGACTTGTACCTAGATGATGGTATGGGGAAATTGACTCAATGATGAGTGAGTGAGGAAAAAGGAAGAAAGAAACTAAAATGGTGAATTAAGTACTAGAGAACATAAACCTAAACTAATGGAAGGTCTGGTGAGTGAATCCATGGTCTGTTCCAAGGGGGCTTCTCCTGCAGGCTTGAAGGGTCTAGAAGGGATAAACGGTTTGGTGGTGATGACAGGTGAGTCCTTTGGCTTTGGGGTTTCTATCCTATTTACTCTCCTCCTGTTGATGACAGCTGTTTATTTGAATTTCTTGTGTATTTAGGTGAGCAGAACTTCAGTATTTGGAAAACCATCCCCTCCATCCTTGGTAGAAAGCATTTGGATTCCACTGAGAAGCTCATCTGTTACAGCAATTTCCAATTCCTGGATAAGGGCTTCTAGCAACAAATCTCTGAATTCTTACACCAGCTGAAATAAGATTGGTCTCCCAGACCAATTGTATATTGGTTGGTTCCGGCCAATGTTACTGCAGGAGGTTGTAAGCAATACAACCCTCTTTGCAGTGATAATGGGAAATGTTTTCAAATTTAGTTCTGAAGGTTTTAAAGTTTTCCAAGGTCTTGATTCCTCCTTCCTAGGCAGTGGTGCTGACTAGATTCCTTAGGTCCTGTCTAGTGTATCTGACCAAAGGTTAAGAAGATCCAAACCTGTTAGGAAACTGTATCTTTAGGTTCTCCCACTCCAATTTGTCATATCCTGACATCTCCTCCACTTCATCTTTCAGATCCATACCCTTGAGAAATGAGGTAATATGACCAGCCAATTCTTTGGAGTTAGCTCCATCATGTTGTGGAACTACTCAAAGGACAGAATAGAGCTTGGAAGAGATATGTATAACTACACTAGTAATAATTTATGTTATGACAAAGGTGCTGATATAAGAGCTGCCTTCCTGACTAGTGCTGATGGGAAGAGTGTAAAACTAAGAATAATATAGAAGGTTTTCTACTTTAATCTTAGAATGTACTATGAGCTGACTACTAACACCTCTAAGGTATGGCCATTAGGTGAGGAGGAGTTGTGAGGGAAAAGGCTTTTTGTGTAAGAGGGTAAATGGCAATAATATCAAGTGTCTAGGTTTAAATTGTCTTTGAGGAATTTGAATCTAATGTTGGGGGTAAAAGGTCATACAGGTTGTATGGGGTAGAAACTGCATGAGGGGATACAACAATCTGAGTGGATGATATATGTGAGAAGGCCCTTCAATAGGGGAAAAAAGGATGAGCACAGTATTACAATATATGATGATAAGCAAAGGCTACAATAGTAATTGTGATGAGCAAAGGCCTACAATTGTCATAGTGAAGTGAAAGTATGTAGTAATGATGATCATTTGTTGTAATTTATGTAAGATGTTGGTTTTTCTGAGTAATGCTGTCTTGGATGATGCAAGCATTAAAAGAAATGAAAAGAATGTACCAATGCAGTCTATGAAGGCTAATAAAATCTGATCCAAAGGAAATTTTTAAGGGTGGTATGAGTGAGTGACTAGGGGTAAAATAAGGTGTAGAATCTGATTCTGGAATAATAATGAATATATGACTAGTTTATATGGTATTGATGGGATGAACTGGGTGGGAACAGGATTACCACACAGGCCATGAGGTTGAACACAACCTCAATGGCCGAGTTTTTCTGGGCTGTTGTGCATGCCAATTCTGGCCAGGAATTGGTTTGTACAGCCTAAACGCCAAACAGGATTGGTGTATAGGCCATGCATGCCAAAGAACAAAGGTGTGTGCTTTGGAGTTGGTGTGCTCCTTTGGTGTGCAGATATAATTCCCCCTATGAAAATTAATTTGACAAGAGCAAGCAACTTCCAAAGGGCTAGGGCCTAGACAGTACTAGGGCTTGTTGCTTAGACCAGAAATGAAGAAGAAAAAACCCAAGAATTCAGGATGCAATGAACAAGGGGGAAGGGGTGGTTTGATAAGGCTGTTGACAGGGTACTACAGGGATGATAGGAGGTTGTGTATGCAAGATTAAGATCAGAAATATGTCAAGAACTTAGAGATGATAGATAATTTCAAGGTTGTGCCAGAACCCAAGGCAGAGCCAAGGAAAGCTCAAGCTGGAAAATGTGTGACACTGGTGTGGACAGTTGTATTGGAAAATGGACTTGGTCTGAAACTGGTTGTATGAACCCTAAAAATCATTTGTACTGGCTATGGCCTGGATGATTATGATTTGAACTGGTTGTAATTTTTATGATGATTGGATTCTTCCAGTCAGTTATTAAAGATTCAACGTACCAATCCTTGCCCAACAAGTTCACCCCTGACCTGTCTTGATGATATTGCCCTGATTCTTGGAGAGGAAGAAGTCTTGATACAACAAGGTCTGCTTGGGATGGAAATAATGCTCATAGTATAACTAAGGGTGTTTATACTCCCACCAACCAAAAAAATAAAAAAAGTGAAGTAGATTCACCCAATTATAGAGAGCCAGCCAATGTAACGCTCTGTCCTCTTATAAATCTATCCGGTTATGGTTTGGATCAATCCGTTTCATTTTAATTTTTTTATCTTTGGCCCAAGATCATGATCTGGAAGTGAGGTAAGACTTGCATGGAAGATTGTCCAATGGAGACCAAATTTTTGTGAGAACCCATAAGGCTTGAGTTCTCCTCTCTGATTTCCTGGGTTAAACTTAAACCACTCCGTGCTCATGATAGACATAGGAAAATATGACACACTTTTCAAAATCCCTATCCTACAAGACCCAGAGCTGTGACGGCAAAGTATATCCACTCAATTATGATGATGTGAATAGAAAGCACAGAGGAAAAAATTGATTTGTATCCCTTCATCTAGAATGTGCATAGTCATTGTTCAGTTTCTTGAAACTTTTTAAGCCTTTGGTATCCACTGGAATCTGACCAAAGACTGATGATTCAAAAAAGTCCTATCATTCTTGTTTTTATCCATAACCCCGGTTTATGTTCAATTTATATGCCCATGGTTCAGCAAACAGTTGACTAATGTGATATATCCAAACCAGTATCATGTGTAGAAAATTGATATTGATTGTGTGCACATAAGATAGTTGTGTCATTGAGGTGCTATTGAAATTTGTTGGAAAACCTGTGTTTACATGAATCAATACTTGAAGGGCTCATTTAATTTGGGTTGCACTTGCCCAGCTACCCATTTATTAATTTTCTCCAATTGACAGTCAAAGATGATACTTCTGAAGATTTTTCAAACCTCCATGCACTTATAAGTCTAGCAATCATACTACAATGTGTCTTAACCTTTCCACCACCAAACTCAGTAAAGCTGCAGATTTCTGATCAGGAAGTGACCTTGGTAATACCCATTGAAAAATCATGCCGCTCTCAAGAGGGTGGCTTGATAAAAGCACACCCACACCAAAATGGTGTGTTTTGAAGCCCCCACCAGCCCCTTTTGGCGGGTTTGGTGGGCACACCAATCCACACTGGCGTGTTTCAAGGCACACCCAGTGCCCACACCTTGGTGTTCTTGTGAAACACACCAATCAGGATTGGTGTGCTTTACAGGCACACCAATCCTGGTTGGAGTGCTCAACGGCACACCCGCACGCCCTGGCTTATGGCTTATGGGAGACTTATAGTCTCCCATAGGCCATAAGCCAGGGCGTGAGGGATATCCATTGGCGTTCCGGCGGGCACGCCAATGGATGACGTCAGAGATTTCCAACTTGGACATCTCAGGCGTCAAGGTTGTATAACCTCATTGCTGGGGAGGAATTCCTCCCTGGAAATGAGGCTATACAACCTCATTGCCAGGGGGGAATTCCTCCCCGGCCATGAGGTTATAAACCCTCATGGCCGGGGAGGAATTCAAAGCTAGGTGTTCCTTGTGGTCTTCTGATTGGGGATTGACATCATTTTCCACATTGCTGGTGTTCTGCAATCTGTACTTGCTTTTGTTCATAGGGAAATTGTCTTCATGTGATGGTCCTCCAATCACAATGATATTGTGAATAACAGCTAAGCAGATTACCAATTGCCCTTGGATAGGTATGCTGTATTCAAGCGGCTTTGTGAGAATCAGAAATTGATGTTTCAATATTCCAAAAATTCTCTCAATTGCATTCTGTAACATGGCATGGCGGAGGTTGAACAGATCCTCTGATTTTCAGGCCTGATGATTAAAAATGATGACAGTCACTACATGTAGGAATTTCTCTGACATAATCAAAAGACCCACCTATTTTCTGCTGAGTATTGTTCATGTAGATGATATCAGATGCCACAGTAAGGTAACAGTAAGCCCCTTGCAAGCCCATAACTGGCATCAGCGAAGTAAAAGCAATTGGGTGGTATTTTGATGTCATCAGCCTTTGCTGAAGCCAAGACTTGAGCATTGTGTGCTGATCCTTCCCAACCAACGCAAAGGTAAGTGAAGTGGAGATCAAAAGTGCATACACCAAGTAAATTTTGTGAGAGGAATCCTTTCCAATTGCGGTAAGCAACTGGATTATTCATTGACAATACATGAGCAAATATATTCACTCCATCATGGGCTCCAATACATTCCTCACAGAATGGCATAAATTTTTGGTTCCGGGATATAGTTTAGTTGGATGGATGATGTTGATTGGTGGTTCCTTGATATACTTAGAACTCAAATGCAGCAGGCATTTCATCACATAATGGAATACCCTGCTTCAAATCAATCAGTTGGATGATTTTTGATCAAGTAATTATAGAAACAATAGGCGCAGAGGGTATTCCTTTAAGGAAACCAACAAGTGTTAGAAACACTACACAAGATACTCAAAAGAGACAACAGTGAGCACACCTTGATGTGCAAGTTGATGTTGAAACAGAAGATGATAAAACTGAATGTGAATTTTGTGATCATGAAAGAATTGAGATGAGAAAGAATCAGAAGAAATGAAATGAGAAGAACCTTTAAGGAAACCAACAAGTGTTAGAAACACTACACAAGATACTTGAGAGAGACAACAGCAAGCACACCTTGATGTGCAAGTTGATGTTGAAACAGAAGATGATAAAACTGAATGTAGAAGGAAAAGAGAAAGCAGAGAATTTACATAATTCACTATTTAACTATCTAACATTTAGGTTTCATTGTCTTTGAATCTATCACTAATATAACCCTAACTGTGACTAATCAACCGGTTGCCGAGTATCCTTATACTGAGTGTCTCAATAGTAATGAAAAAAAAGCAAACCTTGAGACAGTCTCACCACTATGCTGAAACCTATCTTGGGTTTGAAGGTTGCTAGTGCAATGCCCACAAACCTCTGATCATTCCCATCAAGGAGTTTGGCCATGTAATCCTGACCTGTTAGGATTGATGTGTTATAAGGAGTCTTGTTGGTATGCAGTAAATGATATTTGGTGATGAGAGCAACAACGTTCAGGAGGAGATGCATGCCAGAATCTTGGCTAGACAATTGATCAGAACCGGAGGAAAGTGTTGACTGGCTTGAAGCTGAATAAGATGAGTTGTTGTTGGAGTTGCTGGAGTCTGGGCTATGGCTGTGGGGTGAGTTGGGCTGATGGTCATTGTCAAGATCAGGAGGAATAAGACCAGACATGTTATGTTCAAGATTCCAAACGGTCATTAAGTGCAGCTGGTTATGTATGATTTTTATGACTAGAGTGCTAGCCAAACACTCGAGTTATGTTGATATTAATCATTTCATCTCACTACATAAGCTCGCCACATCATATAACATCATATAACATAACGGTAGCCAAACGGGGCCAGCTTTGTAGCTTCTATGGGATTTTCCAGGATCTTCCAAATGATTGTTTTTTTTTTCTTCTTCGGATCCAAGCTTCTTTTGGTAAAGACAATGTGTAAAATATAATAACTTCTTTTATCTATGAAATCGGGGGCGAGTCTACTTGATCTTTATACGTCGGGACTTCATAACTGTACCACTGCCAACATTATTTAGCTGACCACCACTGGGGAACTTGCAACTCATCTTGAGGGGTTTACTTCTAACTATCTACTATCTACTATCTACTATAAAACTAAAAAAATAGGCTCCTGGAGCCAAACAAACCATGCACCATTTCTACTGCATCAACACATGCAACCTAACGGGTCGACGTCGGCCCGTTAGGTTGCATGACACGGATCGCGGATCGGCGTCGATCCGTGTCAGAAGTCACCATCGAGCTTCCCCAAAATTGGGGGCTATGTACTTGTAAACTATAAAATTATAATGTTTATCCTGTTAAAATATTGTGTTTTTACAAATGCTTGGACTGATTTGCATCAAGATTTTTTAAAATCTGTCAAAAAAAACAATCTTTCATGTTTTTGAAAACCCATGATCCAGTCATTAATTATAACCATGGCTGATTCCTGATGCTGTGCGTGGCAGTAACCTGAAGATTAAACTGGGGCTGTGCCCTTAATCCCATAACCTTGCCATCCAAAAATCTTCAAAAAGTTCAAGAATTTGTAAAAACACAATAGGTTGTTTGGCGGTATAAAAACTTTAAATCCTTATCTCTGGTATCATCACCAACTTAAGAACCCTTTAACCCTAATGACCAAATATCTTCAACATCTTCAAACCCCACCTCTCTCTTCCCACCTCTACACTCACAACCTGCCCTATCGTTTATATCTACTCACATCTCATCATCCCCCTTAGTCCTCCCTCTGTAATCTAAATATACCCCATCCGTACTACACCCAACTCGATCAGTAGTAATCGCTTGTTCAACTCATCGCCATGGATTCACTTATCGGACAGAAATATCAAATTGAAAAGAAGATCGGGTGCGGCTCGTTTGGTGAGCTTGATTGATGTGTCTGGCCTATCATCATAATCAAAACAAACCTGGTCATCATTCACTAAAAAAACCACCATTCTCAGGTGATATCTATACTGCAACCAACACATTCACCGGTGAGCAAGTTGCCGTCAAGTTGGAGAGGATCAAATCTAGGCATCCTCAACTCCAGTACGAAGCCAAGGTTTACAAAACCCTGGCTGGTGGTATCGGAGTGCCGTAAGTCAGACTCAATCCTACCCACTTTTCCCTCTCTCTCTTCTGATTGCTGTCTCGTGTCTGGTCAATTCCTGTAGCTTTGTCAAATGGAGTGGTGTAGTGGGTGATCAATACAATGTCATGGTCCTCGACTTGCTCGGTCCTAGCTTGGAAGACTTGTTCAACTCCTGCGACCGCAAATTTAGTCTCAAGACCACCTTACTTCTCGCTGATCAAATGGTAAGATACCTTTAAACGCCACTGGTCAAATTTACATTAAGATCCATTGACCCACCCCATCTTGGCATGGTTCAGATCAGTCGAATCGAATACGTCCACTCGCGCAATTTTATCCATCGTGACATCAAGCCGGACAACTTCCTTATGGGCATTGCCAAGCGTGGAAACCAAGTCAACATCATCGACTTCGGTCTAGCCAAGAAGTACCGGGACCCCAAGACCTTGTTGCACATCCCTTACAGAGAGAACAAGAACCTCACTGGAACTGCCCGATACACCTCCATCAACACCCATCTTGGTGTCGAACAATCTCGTCGTGATGACATGGAATCGCTTGCTTATGTATTCTTGTACTTTATCCGAGGAAGGTTGCCTTGGCAAGGATTGACAGCGGCGACCAAAAAGCAAAAGTACGACCGAATCATGGAAAAGAAGATGACCACTCCCACCGAATTTCTCTGTCGGGGAGTTCCCAAGGAATTTGCCACCTTTCTCAATTACTCGCGTTCGCTGAGGTTCGATCACAAGCCAGACTATGGCTACCTCCGCAAGCTCTTCCGTGACTTGTTCGTTCGAGAAGGCTTCACGTACGACTACGTCTTTGATTGGTCCCTTCAAGGCCGTAAAGGAGATGAGTCCTCTGTCCCTACCACAGAACAAATGGCTGCAAACGAACGAAGCTCCGCTGCTTCTCCGGCTGCCAGTCCTGCCGCGCCACTCCGCCGAAAGGTCATCGCTGAAGCCACTGCTGTCCCAGGCAGCGGGAACGAAATAAAGTAAGCTATCTCACCAGTTTCGACACTCTCCTTCCTTTTTTCACCTTGGGCCCTCAACAATTCGGCTCAGTCACCCACTCCATAACATTTACCCTTCTTCCACAAACTCTTTGATCTGCATACTCACTTTGGCCTTTCCCACATTGTGGCTTCCTTTCCTCTAAACATCGCAGTCAGACCATAACGGACGAGCCACACTACCCTCATTACGGTGAGTAGGACCAAAACACTCATGTTTTCTTGATTGACACGGGTATCGTCCGGCGAGTTTTTGTATGGTTGGGGTCGGAAAGCGGTCTAGTATCGGTTAATAGTCTGACGGGTCCTATTCCAACTAGGAGTGTGCTTGAAGGGTCATGATTGCGGCGGTGAAGAATGGGGGTAATAGTAAATTGAAAAACAAACGCACAAGGGAAAGTGGTGGTGTTGAAGCTAGGATTACGGGAGGGCGAGTGGGATCTGGAGGGCGGGGTGGCGATATTCGATCAGGCCGGTTACCCATACCTGTTCCGACTCCTCTTCATATTTCACTATCAGGCTTCGAGTGTGCCATGGCTTCACAGCCGAGACTTTGTGTGATCGATCAGCTTTCCGATCAACGACCGAGTAATGTCTTGCGCGTCTTCAGATGGGTTCTCATCTTTCTCTCACTTTACGGTGATCAATCTCATCTTTTCCCCCCTTTTTCTGTTCTATCGACCTTCTTCCAACTTGGTTCATGACCCACTGAGCCCATTCCCCCTGCCAATCCTCCCACTCGTGTATGTATCTAGTATTTTTAGGCCTGTTTATAAACACACATACTTACATACACACTTGAATCCTTGGGCACTGGTCAGACTTGGGTCTGTGGTCGTGTTTTTGTATCTGAGTTCAAACAACTCAGAGTTTTATTTCATCAGACGCGTTCACACTGGAATGGTATGTACAAGTCTTTTGTTTATACAATAGAGAGAGAGAGAGGAACAACTTTCTTGCCTAAGAGAAAGATTATTGGTGCAAAACAAGTGTGGAAACGGAAAAAGGAAACGGAGATGAAGGAAAAGGAAAGTATGGGAAGAGGAGAACAGGTGATATGCTAATATATTTGATCTAAGGTCAAGAGTGAAAGGGAAATGTGGGAATGGAAAAGAGATGGAGAGGGGGGAAAGACTTTGAAGGAAAAGGGATAGCAGACAAGACTGCGTCGCTTATGGATTGTTGATCTCTGCGGTAGAAGAGTGGATGGAGTTGAAGGTTATGATTAGGTTCTTCATCTCAGGTGTAGATGGTACTTGTGCTGTGCTCCTGGCATCACTTATAATGAATATGTGAACCTGACAAAAAGGGACACATCCATGTTGGTACTGGTAACACTGGTATTGTACTCCTACACCACGGCCACACCTTGATAACAGGTGGTTTGTCTTCAAGACAAATACCTGAGAAAAGCCACCTTCAAGACAAAAATTGGTCTTGAGGGCGGCTTCCAGACCAATTTGAGGTTCGGCCTGGGAAACCTCAGGTTGACTTGAGGACCCTTGGTGGTTCTCAAGTTGACTTGAGAACCATTGGTGGCTCTCAAGTCGGCTTGAGAACCAGATGGTCTTCCAAGTCCACTTGAGGACCATTGGTGGTTCTCAAGTCCTACCAATGGTCCTCAAGTTGACTTCAAAGACCACCTGGTTCACAAGTTGACCACCAATGGTCTTTGAAGTCAATTTGTGAACCACTGATGGTTCTCAAGTCAACTTGAGAGCCACCAATGGTCCTCAAGTTCACTTCAAAGACCATGTGGCTCTCAAGTTGACCACCAATGGTCCTCAAAGTTGACTTGAGAACAACTGATGGTTCTCAAGTCAGCTTGAGAGCCACTGATGTTGACTTGGGAACCACAAATGGTCCTCAAGTGGGCTTGAGAACCAATTTCCTTTGGTTCTCAAGTTGTTGTCCCTCCTTGCTCAGAGCAAGAAGGGAATTCACTTCCAAACCAGACTCCCTTACCTGATGTCACGCTCTGTGATGCCAAGGACTAAGATCCTTCTAGCTACACAGGGTGCAAAGATAAAAAAGGCGGTAATATGGTGGTTTTTTTGAGAGACATAAAAATATAAGGATATATTTTTTAAGGAGGGGCCTGCAAGCAGGGGTGGTTTATTTCCCTCCACAGGTTTTCGTGCAAAAGCGGGAAAATTAATGACCTGATACAACTGGGGCCTGCAAGCAGGGGTTGTTTTGATCCCAGTAAAGATGGCTAGAAGGGCCACAACTCCTGAAAGAAAAGGACTTACTGTTCTGTTCTTTTCTTGAAGGAAGGGGCTCTTCTAGGGTTTAACTGGACAGGCTGAGGCGGTTGGGTTGATGTTCTGAAGACTGGGCAGTTGGGTAAAAAGAGGACAGAAGGATCAAGTCTATAAAGACCAACTTACAGGGCAGGACACTGGTTACTATGACTGGTGGAATGCTATGTATGTATGTGTATGTACAAAAGATGATGGGGAACATATCAAGGGGAAAGAAGAGCCTCTTAAATATCTTCTTTGGAGCCTTGGTGGCGAAACAGGAGGGCTAGAGAGGGCTGTCCTGTGTCATGATACTTAGTCGTAACTACTAAGGATGAGCCATGACAGATTGGAAATGATATCAATGGTTGACATGTGAGTGTGACAACAGTTACTGTCATGTAATATGGTTCAAATGTGCGCTGAAAAGCGTCCAATTGAAGCTGTAACTGTGTAAAACATCTGTCATGATCATCAGTGGTAACTTGTCATCCCAATTGGGCCACAAATGTTGAATATGTATTTAAAGATGTTTACATATGTCTCTTTCAAGTTTTTATATAATATTATTTATGTATGATGTTTATTCTGTTTGTCATACATGTTGTATATTCTACTATTCATGTGTATCCTCATGATTATAGTAGTTAAAGTAGATTTACTATGAGAAGGAGTAAAGTTAAAGGGGTACTTTGGCTGGGGTACCCTAGGTTATTTTACGCGTAGAATCAGAATATTAAATAATATTATGTATTTTATATGTATTTTACATGTGTTTTTATATTTTATTTATTATTTTATTGCTTTGCGAGTATCAATGCAATACTACATCTCTATATGTAACAATGGTAATTTATCTGTTATATTATTAGTGCTAGTCAGGTTGTCTCTGACATAGTAGCAAGCTGACACCTGAGCAGGAAGGGATTCTGGGAAGCCACCTTTGGATCCACAAGCAGATCAGCCTGAAAACTACTTTAGTAGTTTGCAGGCTGATCTACAGACTCCAGCAGTCCAATCTTCTCCACAAAGATTGAAACACAGAGTTTTTGATTATAAGGTAAGATCCCCAAAATTCTGTTTTTGTTTCAATCCCTGCTAGCCAAGCAGCAAAGGATCTTGGGCTCTCCAGCACCACTTTGTGAGGTTACAATTTCAAGGCTGGGATGTATTTTGCAAATTTCATTGCTTAGCCCCTTGCTGCCAGATTTTTTCAAGTTGGCCTGAAGCTTAAAAGAATTGGAGCAACTAAAATCATTTTTATTCCTTTGTCAGAAAAGCAATAACATACAAAAAAAAAACATGAAACAGCAGAGACAAGAAAACTTTTATGTACCTAAAAGCAGTAAAATTGGTAGCTTTGGATAAGATAGAGAGAGATTGGAAATGATGTGGGATTGATTGAATAGGGAGTAGCAAGGTTGATGTGTTGAGGTAGATTTGTTGGATTGTGTAGTTGTGTATGTTGTAGTAGTAGTTATTGTTGCTATGTGAAGTTGAATGATTTGTAAGTATGGTGATTAAGTAAAGGAGTTGTCTAATTTCTCTTACTTGCTACTGAAGAGCTGCTATGGGTATTTTAGTAATACTAATCTTCTTGGAACAGTTTGTTGGTTCCTGTTGGATGAAATACATCTGATGTTAGAGTCAAATGACATCCTGCCTGATTCTGGTGAGTCAACAACATTGTTAAAATGACAATGGAACTGGAGGGCATTGGTACTTAACAATGGGAAAACCTCCAACATGTGGAGATGTTTCATGGGGATTATACAAAAGCTATAGGGAATAGAATTAGAATCTTAGTGGAATAAATCAGAGCTAATTGGCTTTATACATATATATATATATTTTAGCCATAGATAGTGCACCTATTTCAAAATCAAACTTGTATATCTTGGGAAATGAGTTGTATAATATAGGTAGGTAATTTTTTAACTGGCTGTGGAGATTTTTTTTGTTTCCTTTCATGTTTTTATAGCCTGTAAAAAATATATATAAATATAAAATAATCTCAAGGATCAACCACCACACTGCAAGAAAATCCTCTTCAACTTTTGTTGACCTTGTAGTTTAAAGTTTGGGGATGCAGTGGGTGTGAATGATGTATAGTTACTGTGGCATCCAACTTGTTTCAAGCAAGCCCAGAGTAAAGTTGGAGTAAGATCTCAAATTTCTTGCATGTCCAGTCAACAAGTGATAGTTCAACCAAATTTTCTTGTGGTATTAACAGCAAGCACAATCACAATCCAGCTTCAAGATAACTGTTGTGGATTTGTAGGAAGGGAGTTTCAGGAAACTGAGACATAATTTTGGATTCTCTTGAGTTCATTCATATGCTACACTAGTCAAACGTTTTATTTACTAGAAGAAACTCAGTCTGAAACTAGAAAGTACAGGGCTACACAACATGTCACCACATATAAAAGGACAAAACTCAAGCGGAAGAATGCAGAAATAAAGGTATGTAAAAATGTTTTTATTCTTTCCAGCTAAAGGCCTTTCTTTTTTATTTATTTGTGCCTACTTGAGAACAAATGGGATGGATCTCCAGGTACCATATTGTGCTTGCTGGGTTGGTAAAAAAAGATGGTTGATAAATTGGTGAAAATGAAACTTGAGAGGGACTTTCTCTTTCACATGGAGGTTGATTGATATTTGATTTGACCTGGCCTTGGGACATAAACTTTTACAAACACCAGTGCGGTGAGGCATTGAGGAATGGTCAAAGTTTCTTGGGACAAGCAGCCTGAAATTTTTTTTTAGATATTGGAAATCCAGAAGATGACGCACTCTACAGATAGTTACAAATCATTAGCTTCAGATCAATCTAACAAATTTATTTATTTAGATGTTTGGCTACACACCGGGGAGTTTGTCATCATGCGATTGTTGCAGCATTTTCCAATTCCATCAGTTCGCGCGGAAGCCTTGCGAACTGTGGTTTCACAACTATCTACACCTCCGGAATAGACCTGTGCAGCTGAGAAAGTAAAAACACGGCACAAATGCTTGATGAGCCATCTGAATTCTGAGTGGTAGATTTTGAATTTATGGTCTTGATCAAATAGTATCACCAAGAAAAATCAATGATCACTTGATAACAAGTGAGATTGCAGAGTGCTGCAAAGGCCCCTTTGTACTGCGACCACATGTTTGTGGTATTCAAAATTGCATATGTAAAAAAGTTACATAAAATCATAACAGCATAACCCGCAATTTTGGCAGGGCAACATAAATGTATGATTTTATGTTCCTTAAGCAAAATTGAGAACCCCCATTAACCAACCCCCGGGCCCAACCCCATCTTCACCATACAAACCGGCAACCAAACAAAATCACCGCCGAGCAGCCAACGGCCATGCCACGCCACTCGGAACGCAAATTTTTGATCCGAGACCTTCAGTTCCTCCTGGTCACTTGCATTTCTAGACTGCAAATCAATGAACGCAATCACCAAAACATCGTAACCGGCCAAAACTTCCAATTATTCTGTATAATGGTCCTGGGACTCGTCGAAAATTTCAAAGCGCCTGATCAACATCTTCTTTACCTAGTGCTCATTGTACTCCTACGTTCCCAATCCAGGCGGAGATATCAGCTCTTAAGCTTTCGACGTCGCTTACAGGAGGCTCAAGTGACACACTCACAGGCGGGCGGAATCCTTCATCTAATCACTGCAGTCTGCACCCGCCGCTACTTGCACCCGCCGCTACTTGCACCCCAGGGTTCCTCGTCCCCGCATTGCCACAATTTCCCAGACGTTTGAAGTTTTCTCTAATAATAGTGACTCAGTGTTTCTCAAATGGGTAAGTCAAACCTCCCATATCAGAAAAACACCCATGTCCCCCAAATTGAAATTGTTTTGGTTTAGGCAAGGATGAGTCAGGATAGCTTTCACATACTGTTGAATGAAATCAAGGACCACCCCATCTTCTTCAATGAGTCGAATCACTCCCAAGCACCAATTGAGTGGCAATTGCTTGTGGCCCTAGCTCATTTGGGAATCAATGGCAATGGTGGTTCACCACATATGCTGAGACAGGTCTTCAACATATCCGGTCCGTTTTGTTTTACTCTTCTTAAGATGAATTGGAAACTGACCTGTTCTATTTTCACATTTCTAGAGGGTAGTGTTGAAAACTATACAAATCGGTGCCTGCATGCAATTGCCGACCTAGAGGGGAAATACGTCAAATGGCCATCTACAGCAGATCGAGCAGCTTGTCGCTCTGAACCGAACTCATACGACTTCTTTCATGATGCAGTTGGCTTGGTTGATGGGACTATTTTTCCATTGGCATCTGCACCCACCGTACACAAGGAAGATTTTTGGATGCGAAAAAGCATTTACGGGATGAATTCCATGATAGTCTGTACTCGGGAAAAAAGGATCATTTACGCTCTGCATGGATGGTGCGGTAGTGCGCATGACCAGCGGGTCTACAAAAACTCTCAGGTATGTAGACCCCCTGGAATTTGTGGCTGAAAACCCACTTAATTCATTTACTAAAGCTGCTTGTACATAGCTCTTTATCCAACCAGACAAGTATTTTTCCCGGGGGGAGTACTTGTTGGCCAATTCAGGTTACACAGCTTCAAATACAGTAATTCCTGCATTCAAACAATCTCCCGGACAACAGTTACAACCCAACAAACAGGCCTTCAACTACGAATTGAGTCACCAAAGGGTTGAAGTGGAGCATTGCATTGGAATGCTCAAGAATAGATGGCAGTCACTCAAACTACTTCGCCAAAAATTATCGGATATTCGTTCGGCAAGGCGATTAAACCAATGGCTCAAGGTTTGTGTGGTGTTGCACAACTTCTTACTCTCTCACAGCTGTGACTGGCAGGTATTGTCTGCCAATCACGGCACACAAGTTTCAGATTCTGGGACACACATGGAGGGGCCTGAGCCCGAGGAAATCCCAGACTATGAAGATACATCTCGGCGAGATGAGCTTTTCCAATGTTTCTGTGAACAAGGAAATGCATTATAATTTCATGTCACATGAGTTAGTTGTAGATTAGAAAACAACTAACACTAGTTTATTGGAGAGAAAAGAAATGGTGACACCTTTACAAAACAAGCTAATTAGCCGGTTAGGTTTGAGTTTGAGTACGAGGTCCAAGAAATTCGGTTGTTGCTTCCATGGCTTGCTCATAGGATAGGCCTGACTTTAAAAAGTCCTGAACCATCCGAGCCCGCTGAAATGCAGCGGCATTGCATTTTTTTTGTTCGGCCTCCGTTTTTGCGTTCGCTACCTTGATCTCGCGCATCTCAACATTCAGCTTTTTCTCACGAAGTTGTAGCTGGAGCATTTCTGGATCCAATTCTTGGGCTGGAGCATTTGGATTGATTAATTTCGATACCATCGTTGCGGCTACCTCGGACATTTTCTCGTCTGCCCGAGCCATCCTTTGGTTAACTTCATTGTTTACCGCTCGATCGGCTGCTAATTCCTGCTTGGATGGAAGAAATTCGCTCGCAATTTGCTCCGCGTATGTTTTGCGTTTTCGTGAGGACGAGGATTGACCACCTTTGCTTCCAAGACTGTATGCAACTGACGAGGAGCGAGGTTTGTGAGCCAGAGAGACTGATCCAGCTGATTTTTGAGCAGGCTGCTGAGTAGATCGATCCGACAAGGACTGAGTTGATTGCTGACTCGCCTGCTGTGCCAACTGCTGAGATGACTCCTCGTTCTGTCGAGGTGATTCTAGATCCAAGACAGGCGGGAGGACATCATCATCCAAATCAGGATTGCCGTGTTCAGATGGTGACCAATGCAACGGAGTCGTTTGATCTTCTTCGGGCCTCCCCACATTATCTTCTGAAAAAACAGACCTGTTGTCAACTGGTTTGTCATCTCTGGTCTCTGAAGTCACCACATAGCCAGCAGATGGTCGACCAGACATGACAGGTTCAAGTTGAAAAAAGTATGGGCATGTGCCCATGATCGCGGCTGATCAAGCAACCAGAGTCAGCCCGCTGAAAAACATCAATCAAATAAGCATCAATTACCTTCTGTTTTGTTTCTGGCGTCTTCCAGATAGTCAGGGGCTTCTGGATCTTCAGCACAGTCTCTTGCATTTTGACGAGCTTTTTCCATGATCCCCTGGCCAGTCTGCTCTTTCCATCTAAGTGCCTCACGAAATTTCGCTTCCATTCGACTGATCTAATGCCACCTCCAAATGAACCTCACCAGTTAGTCATGTTGGTTGAAAGTGAAAAATACAGGTTGACCAACCTGCTGCTCAACACCTTTCCATTCGCGCCTCTGCCTGAAACCATTGGCCTGCAAATAATTACACATGATCTTGCAGACCTGTCGTTTGCTGATGCTATTGTCACGCCAGGAGCTGTAGTTTGCTTCGACGGTGATCCAATCGATGATCAAGTCCATCTCGGACTTTCCGTCAGCATTCTGGTGCTTTGTCCATGATCTTGGAGGTTTCCTAGCGGGTTGGTTTGAAGTACCTCTGGTCGTCGTAGTTGAACCCCGAGGTGCTTTACGAGTGCCACCACATTTGCGACCTCCTCGGCCCCGGTGTGATCTGCTTTTTTCCAAAGGAGTTGTCGTTTGGAAATTGTCCTGAGGACTCACCGAGGTGGCTGAAGCTGGAGCTGATGTCACATTTGGTGCTTCAGTTGAAGCCTGGTTTGATTGGTTCATCAGTTGGCTTGGAATAACTGATAAAAATGGGGAGGGAGCTGTTGGCATTTGACTATATCGGGTGTCAGTTTTTTGTTTTTTTGTTTTTTTGAAAAGGAAACACATCCGGCGTACAAAAAGAAATACTTACAAGAGAAGCGGTAGGTTGAAGCCCGGGGATAGCTGTATGGAACCGTTTGAGGGTGGTCCCAAAGGCGGTTGAGATTGAAATGCTGGTGTTGGAGATGCCTGGCACGACACCGGCGGTGGATGCCCGGACATGTGGAATTTGATTGGCTCAGCTGTCTGCAACCGGCTGTTGTCTTAAGATTTTATGAAATGAACCCCCGGGGCAGTCGGGGGATGCATAAGACATTTTTCGGTATATGGTGTTAAGATTTTATGCACATGAACAGTTATGCAATTTTGAATACCATAGTTGCTTTCAAGTGATCCTTGATTTTTCCTGGTGTATTCCCACTTACAATCATCTTT
Organism: Puccinia hordei; assembly: GCA_007896445.1. Taxonomy (NCBI): domain Eukaryota; kingdom Fungi; phylum Basidiomycota; class Pucciniomycetes; order Pucciniales; family Pucciniaceae; genus Puccinia; species Puccinia hordei. The sequence goes on along the minus strand of RDRW01000313.1, from coordinate 225,956 downwards.
ACCATTAAATTTCAACTGTGCGTCCGAGAAGCAATAAAGTTCGAATTCACCTTCACACTTGGGGTCTCTATAAGCATCAACCGTCAAAGCCGCTGCTAAAATCAATACCTGAATGGAGTGGTAGAACTGCATGATAGCGCTGGAGAATAAGAAACAGATTCCAAAGACAAACACAATGTTATGGAGAATTTATGCTGTGAAAGGTTTGGAGATTTTTCAACTAAAGTTAGCTTCCTTGCGATGATAATACGATTTATTGACGGTTTGGGAACAGCAGCAATCGAAGTAGCGCGCATGTCCCTTAATTTATAGACTTGGAAGTGGGAGGAATATCAGGTCAAGTTAAGGCGGTAGGCATCCGTAGCACTGTGTTGGCTAGCGACCGGTTCCGATAGGCCTGGAGAAGTCTACTATGCCGTCATTGTGATCTAGAGGCAGAAGTGCGGTGTGCCGCATTGAATGATAGACAACATGAGCGAGCCAAATTGACATGGTTCCAGGCACGTCATGTTGAGACACAGCGACCGGGGCCAGGTTCCAAGAATCAGGTTGTACCCTTCGCCCGTACAGGTTGGGGTACTGGCTTTCGGGCAACCCGAGACAGTATGTATGTATATCCCTATTCTTAAAGGGTGTACTCTGCGACCGACGCAAGCCAGCAGTCCTTATTAGACAACCAAAAGTCTCTCGGTTGACACATTAATTATAAATGTGAAGTTTGACAATCATCAAGAAAACTTGAGACGGAACTCGTAAGTTTCAACTATTCTTGAATAAGAATCAAAGCAACCAATGCAGCCACACCCACTGGGACATTGCAGAAATGGTCGAGAAGAAGTCAGAGAGAATTGCTTGTGAACTTCGGCCGCAGTAGCAGTAGTAAGTAAGTCCATTTTTTTTTTTGTTTTTTCTTTTTCTTTTTTTCTTTTTCAATTTAAAATTTATTTATTTAACAAATTAACTAACAAATTAAAAAAATAATCCTTTTTTAAGTGTCCAACTCCAGCTCAGCCGTTATGGATTCAGCCAACCTTGAAATCAAGGCCAACAAGGAAAAAGCCCGAGAGCTTGCTGAGGAACTTCAAACCTTGAAAAAAAAGAACTTGTGAGCAAGAAGCTCACCTGAAGGCAAACAGGAAACTGGACAACAAAAGAACGTACCAGACTGATCGGCTTACCCACAAGGAACGCAAAGCAAACGCTGTCATCAAGCCCGAGGTCCGTGAGTTGATCCAAGAGAACGTTGTTGGAAACAGAATGAAGGTCTCTGAGGCGATGAAGACGTTCAAGGTTTCACGCCAACAAATTAAGGTTGAAGACCCCTTGCTTGTTAAGACAATCAAAAAAACAACCCACTAAATTTACCAATGACATGAAGGCCGAGCTTCTCCATCAGCTTGAACAACGATCTACAGTCACACTTACAGAACTTGCCTGATTCATCAAGGACAAATTCAAAACAACAACCTTGACTCAAGTGCTCAGGAACCTGATCCATGATATGGACATATCATGGAAACAGGTTACAAAAATTTCAGCAGTGTGGAACAAGCCCAAGTTAATTGAGAAGCGGGGAAACTTTGTACACCGGTGTGGCTTGGATCTTGGAAGAAATATCATCTTTGTCAATGAGGCCAGGTTTGATCTTCATTCAAGTCGGCCATTTGGATATTCCCCTTCAGGTAAGTCTTCTCTTTATTTTTATTTTTATTTTTATTTTTATTTTTATTTTTATTTTTATTTTTATTTTTATTTTTATTTTTATTTTTATTTTTATTTTTATTTTTATTTTTATTTTTATTTTTATTTTTATTTTTATTTTTATTTTTATTTTTATTTTTATTTTTATTTTTATTTTTATTTTTATTTTTATTTTTATTTTTATTTTTATTTTTATTTTTATTTTTATTTTTATTTTTATTTTTATTTTTATTTTTATTTTTATTTTTATTTTTATTTTTATTTTTATTTTTATTTTTATTTTTATTTTTATTTTTATTTTTATTTTTATTTTTATTTTTATTTTTTATTTTTATTTTTATTTTTATTTTTATTTTTATTTCTATTTCTTTTATTTTGGTTTCTTTTCTGATATATGTGTTTATTTCTTATAAACTCAGGTGAGCCTACTGTCTTGAGCCTGGTGCCCAAGGCTAAGCAGGTGACCCTTATAGGGGCACTTTCCAAGGACGGTTTTGTTTACCACGAAATCTTGAATGCCAACAACACAAAGGCAAAGGGCGTAGGGGAAGATGAGTTCTGCCTCTTCCTTCGCATTCTCGGCTCTAGGCTACCAAACAAGGCCATAATTATAATGGACAACACTCCAATTCACCGTGGCAGCCAATTCGAGGAGGTCAAGAAGTCGCTTCAAACCTTGAAATCCATCTCAGTCAAATTCCTCCTGCCTTCCTCCCCTTTCTTAAATACCATTGAATACTCCTTCAATTCCATGAAGGCTTACATCCGCTCAAAGCAGCCCCCCAATTGAGCCACCATGGTTACTGAAATCAAAAATGCCATTGATCAAACAATTACGCCACAAAAATCACATTTTTTTTTTCTCATTGTCATTGTCTCTACCGTCCCTGCCCTGAAATGGAGGAGATTACTGGGAAAGTCTTAACTGCCCCTCAAGAATGAATAATTAACTTTTTATTTTATTAGGGGGTATCAAATATGACCAAATCCACAATTAAAACCAGTGGATTAGGTTTTTCAACAAAATTTCACTTTTGAGAGTTTTGAATCATTTTGTATTGATATCTATTGTTTTTAAAATTGGTGGATTTTCAAAACCAGTTGATTAGATAATTGTGGATTTGGTAATATTTGATACCCCCTATTTTATTGTTCTCACTTGTTTTGTTCTATTCTATTTCATTTCATTTCATTTCATTTTGTTTCATTTTTTTTCATGTAAACCATAAAATTTGTAAATAAATTACATACAAACAAAAAAGAGTGCATGTTTTTTTAAGAAATAAAAGTAAAAAAAAAAAAATCTTGAGACAATTGAAAAAAAAAAAGTTATTATCCTTTTGGCCGGCGTGACACACTTGCTTGGCTTTGGCCAAGCGAGGCTTGGGCCCAACCCACCCCAACTTGGCTATGTGCCAAGCGGGGGTTGGGAGTGTGCCAAGTGCGCTTGACAGTCGGCCAAGCGGGCTTTAGAGTTGGCCCAGCGCACTTGGCCCTTTTTGGGCCAAGCTTGGGTGTGTGCCCAGCGGCGCTTGCAACACCATAAAAAAAAAAAGAAACACAAAAAAACTGTTTCAGTTTAATTCTTAATTTTTTCTTTTTTTGCATCTAATTATACAACATTTACAAAAAAAGGAAAGCTCTGAAAAAATATTTTTTTGGCGGGTTTGGCACCTTTGCTTGGCTTGGCCAAGCAAAGCTTGTGCCTGACCTGCCCACACTTGGGCATGTGCCAAGCGGGAGTTGGGCCAGTGCCAAGCGGGAGTTGGGCCAGTGCCAAGGAAGCTTGGGCCAGTGCCAAGCTGACTTTAGGCTTGGCCAAGTGGGCTTGGGCACAAAAATGCCTAACTTGGCAGGGTGCCCAGATTTGCTTGATCTACCATATCTTATATACAGGACATCCACAGTTTGCTTTAGTATATAATTCTAGTGTCTTAGTCTTGGGTATTTAATCTTTTCTGGTACTTATAAATACATTTTTTGGACTTTCTAGTCCATTAGCATCCTATGGAGAATAATACAGAGCTTACCTGAACCATTGGAAGACAAGCTCTGCTGATATTAAGAGCAGAGTGTCCATATTTCCACAACACCTTCAGATGCCTTCAAGGTCTTTTTGTCTTGAAGACCCTTTTTTTCAATTCAGTAGATCTGTCAGCAGATGTTTTTGTCTACAAGGTAACTTGAGATCAGTTCAATGGTAAAAATTCATAAGTGAGTACGGTCTCTGGGGTGTCTGTGGGTCAAAACTTTGTACTATCTTGTCCTGAAGGCATCTTTTTCACATTTTTGTCTTAAGACATATAAGATGTCATCAAGGTGCACCTGTGGTGAGCGCCCGCGGTGGAGTTGCCCTCATTTTCGAACTTTGCCCAGTTTTCCTTGTGAACCAATATGCTCGGAGCGCGCTCTACAACTTCGTCGCGCGAACCGCCGGCCCCCCGGTGCATGGGTGAGGTCCCCGGAAGGACTTCGCGGATCCCGGGGAGTGACCATCCCAACGCGTCCACCAATAAATCTTCCTCATCACACGAAATAGCAGAGGACCAACTTGCGAGACTTATATCATACCCAATTACCAAAATCCTCTCCAGCTCCCACTCCTTCTCTAAGCATACCATCTGTGGATTTATTGTCTATACTTCTTGTCAAAGGTTTTAGTTTTTGCTTTCAATCACCAAAAATGGCACCCGCGGTCGCTCAAATGAACGAGAGTTACGAGGAGATTCGACAACGAAACATTGCGGCTAGTAAGTATGAAGATTCAGATCAACTTTTTTTCTAAGGATATAGGAATTGAAAGAATTGAGAGAGAGGTATTATTCATTTATTTTTGCATGAACAGATCGTAGTTTGTTGTTGTCGTTACAGCTTGCCGTTCCTGGTGGCTTTGGACCGAGCTTGATACCGAAGAATGCGGGTCCCAAAAAGACTGCACCGATGGTGGATAACCAAAAGGAGTCCAGAGGCGGGGGGAAGAAGAGGCGGAAGACGACGCAACAGATAAAGGTGGACGAGGAGGAGAAGGAGCAGGAGACGGGGGGAAGACGAAGGAGTGGACGGATCTTGCAGCTCCAGCAACGTGACGAGAGGAAGCGGGCGGGCCTCGACGACGAATCTGAGGAGTCGGATGACGAGGACGAGTATGAAGCTCGAGACGAAGAGCATTCCGATGAGTCCGAATCGAAGGAAAACGGTCCCAACAACTCTCGCAAACGTAAATCCAACTGGCGTCCACCCACTGAACCTAAACGGCCTCGCGGCTCTCTTCCTCCTCAACGTAAGGCCAAATGCTTAAAGGGCAACAGACCTAATCCGAAAATATTCGGTCAACAGATTGGCACTGAGGTTGGGGATTGGTGGGACTCTAGGATGGCCTGCTCTCAGGTTAGTGTTCTTTTTTGTTCCCTCTTGTCTTGTCGAGAGTCTGGTCTTGGAGAAGGCCTCTCACCTTTAGACTATTATTTTTTTTGGGGTGGACGATTTGCATAGGCGGGTGTACATGCACCACCTGTTTGTGGGATTGCCGGTAGTGATGGAGTGGGTTGTTGGAGTGTAGCTTTGAGTGGGGGCTACGAGGATGATGTGGATCTAGGTTATGCGTTCACGTTTACGGGTTCGGGAGGACGAGCGTTGAGTGGGACGGCAGAGAAGCCCAAGAATCTCCGAACGGCCCCACAGAGCTCGGACCAGGAGTTTACGATGATGAACGCTTCGCTCCGGCTCTCCTGCGAACTGAAGAATCCAGTGCGGGTGATCCGTGGTTATAAGAATCATAGCCCATTCTCCCCCGAGCAAGGTTACCGTTACGATGGTCTCTATCGCGTGGAAAAGTGTTGGAGAGAGGCCGGCCAATCCGGTTTTCAAGTTTGCAAGGTGAGTAGACTGATCGAGCTGATTTATCTCCAATAGCTCTCGAGCTACTCATGCTGAGATCTGATCCACTCGAACCAGTTTGCATTTGTGAGACTGCCCAACCAGCCGAGGATCCCGATCAAAGCGGGCCGGGAAGCGGAGGCGGAACAGATCTTGAGGGATATGGGTATCGAGAGCGAAGGGCTCTCTGGGATGGTGGCTGAGAGTCAACAATGGACGCCGGGGCTAGCTAAGCAGCGGATACGGCAGCAGCAGGAACGAGGGCAAGGTACGGCTGAAGAGCCCGAGCTGGCCGATTCCAAAGCCGAGGATGGGCAGCAGATGGAGGTGGATGAGCAACCGAAGCTAGAAATCCCAGAGGTAGACGATCCAAAACTCTCCTCACCACCTGAAAATACTCACGACGGGTCCAGCTTGGAACCCGAGCGCTCGGCCGAGAAGCAAGTTGATCCCGACCAACCCATTCAAGAACCTCTTCCTTCTGCCATCCAAACTATCCAGCCATCTGAATCACCTAAAGCCGATGAGCCAGAGATGATGATCAAGGGCTCGGCGACGGTTTCCGAGGCACGAGTGATGAGTACCGCTGAAGAGCCCGAGCCAGCCGATCCCGAGGCCGAGGGTGGAGAGCAGATGGAGGCGAAGGTAGACATCTCGCCAGAGACAGTGGATCAAAAAGTCTCTTCACCACCTAAAAATATCCACGATGGGTTCAGCTTGGAAGCTGAGCGCTCGACCGAGAAGGCCGAGCCAGCCATCCAAGGACCTCTTCCCTCGCCCATCCAGCCATCTGGATCACCCAAAGCCGATGAGCCAGAGGTTATCTCTGAAGCGATGGGCTGAGGTCTGGCTACGTAGGCTGTTGATATGACTCGGAGGGTCCCTGAAAGCGATGTGTGACTGGAAACGGTTTCTATTGTTTTTATAAATATATTTTTTTGTTTTTTGCTTTTTTTTGTTTACCCTTACGGTTTTTTTGTTTTGTTTTTGTCACTGGAATGATTTAAATAAGTTGTTATGTTCTGAAAATAAAATTAAAAATTAAAAAAAAAAATTAAAAAAATTAAAACATTTTTTTTGAAATCTCAACTCTCGCCTCTTGACCTTTCTTTCCATCAACCAACATCTCACTCCAAACCACAACAACCTCAACCATAACCTCAACAACTTCAATAACAACCTCAACGATATAAACCACAACAACCTCAATCAAATGGCCATCTGCTTCATCGATCTACCAATCGAAATCCTTATCAAGATCTTCTCCTTACTACCACGAACCAATCCAAGCTGGACTCACCAACTCATCGGATTGAATAGGAAGACTAAATCGATTGCCGAACTTAACGCATACCATTCCATCACACTAACTAACCATCCCGCCATCAGGTCCCTCTGCTCAACACTCCGAAATCAACCTCAACTAGCACCACTCATACAAGAACTCAAACTTATCTCAACAAAATCTTCAAACCAAAATCTAATCTCAACCAACACCAACACAACAACAACAACAACAACCACCACCACCACATCAACAACAAACGAACAACAATTAATGAAACCTATTACCATCCAAGATGAATCAATGACCTTCTTCGCCTTCACAGCTTTACTTAGGCATTGTCATCATATCAAAAAGCTTCAACTAGAACTCGCTGGAAATAACCTCTTCGAACTCACCCAATTATTCCAAGCGATTTCTGAATCTAAATCTGCTCGTTCCATTCACTCTCTCGTCTATCTAACCCGATCCTCAAACCATTCTCATCAACCTGATCTCTCCCAACTGATCTCTAACCTCAGCTCACTCAACTCACTCATCATCATCGGAAACCTTCGTTACAACAACATCAACAAATCAAGCCTACTCAATAGAACCTATCGTCTATTACCCTCACCCACCTCCCCAATCCATACCCTCGTCCTAAGCTCATCTCGACTAACTCATCATTCAACAAACCATCTCAGAAACTTACTCAGCTTGGTCTCTAACACCCTCCTCAACCTCACCCTCAACCACACCCTCGCACTCACTTATTCTAGCCTCTTCCACTTCACCCAACCCGTTCACGAGAGCCTCGAACGACTAGAACTGATCGGTCAGTTCTGTAACCCTAGGATTCAATCTACCCCTACCACTACTATCATCCCCCCTGGATTCCTTCACCCCGACTGGAGCCTGTTCGTCGCTAGATTCATCAAACTCAAGGCACTCAAACTAGTCAATAACTTCCACTGGATCTCTCCCATCCCCGTTCCCATCTCATCCCCTCAGCCTTCCCCCTCAGAACCTTTACCAACACCCCTACCCACATCCACCATTCACTCTCCATCCTCATCCTCATCCTCATCCTCATCCTCATCCTCCTCATCCTCCTCCTCCTCCTCATCATCATTATCTACCACCTCCAACCCTATCAATACTCCATCAAACCCCACGCCAGCCTCTACTCCTACCCATTATCTTGACTTTAAGAGCTTGGAATTCCTTCCCAAATCTATTGTTTCATTGGACATCCAGAACGATCACGAATACGCCTATCACGACCGCATCGTCGAGGATTTCATGGACGATGAAGAGGACGAACAAAACAGAATTAACGCACTCATCCACCTCAACCATCAACATCAACAAGAACAACAACATCATCAACATCATCATCAACAGCAATTTGATCAATTCCATCCCTCCCTTCATTTCCTTCCCTTCTCCTCCTCCATCACTCCCTCCTCTATCTCCATCCTCAACCCGACTTACTTCGACTCTATCGACGCTAAGATCGCCAAGCTTTGGGCCCATCTCGACAGCCTCAGCCAGTTCTCCTTCAACCATCTCTCACTCACCAGACCTGCCCCAAACACTCACGTTTCTTCTCCTTAATCTATCCATTCTTTCACTCATCTCTCTCTCTTCTTTTTTTGTTGAATCATCCGACTTGGCCTCTCCTTCTGCTGATATGTTTCCCTCCCTCCATGTTACTACTGTTGTGCATTTTATTTTTTTTGGTTCTGGTTGACGTACTCTTTTTTTCCTCTTCTTCTTTCTTTGTTTTGTCTTACACAGATATATATATACACATACATCCATCCATATACCACATGAGATGAATACCCAAATATCCACACATCATGTTACATATCTTTTACATACATGTAGTCTTCTAAACACCTATCTCATCTTGATCATCACAAAGAAAAATTTTTTAAAAAAAAATCCCTCTATCTCTCTCTCCTTGTCTTGTTCTCTTTCACTCTTTCTGACTTACTTGCTTCCATTTTTTCTTTTTCTTCTTTGGTCTTGTACATTTGCAACAAATTGTGAATGGTTGACAAGCAGTAATCTCATGTTAAAAATTACATTAAAATAATTTGGCCATGGTTAAAAAATTATGTTACTTGCTGGGATCTTGCCCATGGGATGACTTTGAGTGCACCATCAAATTAATGTTTCATTTTCAACATAGAGTTGAATTTTTACATCTTAACTTATAGTGTGTTCACAGTTGATTTATATCAAAGGTCCTGGTATGTAAAAAAAATACTGTTTTCTTGCACTTATAATGTGGTTTCACAACCTGGCTATGTTTTAATTGCTGCAGATGATTCACCAGGAAAAAACAATGATCACTTGAGGGAAAGTGACATTTGCACAACTTCTGTCATCTATCCTGCATCTACCCACTGCTACACCTGAGGGCGATGTATATGTTTTGTCATTTTCCACATAGAATTTGTGCCTGCTTATCACCGCTCATTCTGCTCTGAACACATATCAGTGTAACATAGCTCCTTAGTCTACCAGGTAGATAGCTCAAAAGAGCTCAGATTCTAATCCTTCTTTTTAAGTGTGCCTTTCTTCTTCCCAAAGGCTGTAGCTGAGCTGTGCCATGATGAAAACTGAGTGGCACTCAAGTGAACAATGAGCAGTGGTAGATTGGACACTGAGGTGCACCCCAGTGACCACCAAGCTTCTGGAGTGTGAACATATAGCTTTTGTGCCATAGGGTCAACACTGACATTTGCCAGGGTGAACATGTATTTTTAAAAGAGTGAACACAAAGTTTTGACATAATGAATATCAAGCTGCACCAGTGAGCACTGAGACATGCCGGCACAAACTGGCACAAACTGATCAGTAATAGTAAAAACTGAGTTGTGTCACCTGAAACCTCCAGCAGTTAGAAATCAGCAGAATCAGTGCACATTGACCAGAAAAAGTGAGAACTAAAAAGAAAAAGTGAAAACTGATTAGACAAAGTGAAAACAGATCAGAAAAAGTGAAAACTGAGTATAAACTGTGAAAGCTGTTGAAGTTATTAACCACTGTCACCAGGAAAAAACAAGGATCACTTGTCTACAAGTGAAATCAGAAATTACAAAGGGGCCTTTGTACTTTGATATGTCACTTGTAGACAAGTGATCATTGATTTTTCCTGGTGTGTGCCACACAATATTATTCAACTGGAGCATTTCCTGAGCACAAAAGGAGTGGAATGTAGTATCTAGAGGGTGGATACTCCTATTTCAAATACCAAAGTTCTAAACTTGAGAAGTGATCACTAAAAACAGAAAAGAAACTCAAACCAACATCTTCACCAACCTCAAGAAAAGATTCACTACAACAGCTCTCTTCCAATAAAACTTCTAGGGCCACTCTTGGATCTCACAAATATTATTGAAGAATAAATGCTAGTGTTATGATTAAGGTACCAATTTTACTTCAATTAATAACTTTACACTTTGTATCCAGAATATTGACTCAATTTTTTTTACTATTATTATTACTATTATTATTATTATTAAGTTATTCATTCTGTGTCAAAGAGTGCAATTCAATCTTTTATCATTTCTGTCTAAATAAGAAGGACACAGTGCCTAGAGAAATAAGAACAACTGAGCATAATCTGTGAAAGCTGAGCATAATCTGTGAAAACTGATGATAAAATGTGAAAATTGGGAAAAAACTGCGAATGTTGAGGATGAGCCTTGAAAGCTGAGCAGAAAATGTGAAAACTGCGCAGAAAAGGTGAAAAATGAGCATAAACAGTGAAAAATGAGCTGTGGAAGTATGAAAATGAGATGCTTAAGTAAGCTTCCAGTGGAATCAAATACACAGGCAGAGAATGATAGGAGTTACTTTGAAGCTGAAACCAAAGTTGCAGAATGTCACTTGTCATCAAGTGATATTATTGTTTTTTCCTGGTTATTGCCCATGGTTTTCTACATATACTAGGACATAACAAGTATGAATCTTCACCCCTCAACTTTAACATTTTGTTTCTAAAATTTTGAATTTATTTGTTACAATTTGAAAGGTTGTGTAGAATTTTATGCAAGTAATCTTTTTTTTGCTTCATAAGAACTGTTTTTTTTTAAAAAATCTTAAAAAGATGATTTTTCATGGTTTAATTTCAAAGTTTTCTTCATGGATTTTCTTTTCTGAATATCCATGGGTAGTAAATCTGATGGTAATATATATCCCTCCAAAAGTCTTTAAAATGTTATTTTATTTTAGGGTAGCTCAATTTGGGGCATAATTTTTGGCTGGGCAAATCACATGGGAAATTAATTTTAGAAGTAAATAATATCAAAAAGAAAACCTGGTAAACACAGAAGGTCAAACCAACAATTTTGGTGATTTTCAATTACCATAAATTATAATGAATTACACAATTATTTTTCAAAAAAGCAATTAGACCAATTGGGCCACTACTATACCCAGAAACAAAACTGAGTATAAATGCAGGGGTGGGGTAAAAAAAGTACCCAGTAAAATTGGGTATAAAATAATAGACCTATATAAATGTTTGAGTAATTTTTTGAAACTTTTGAGGTGGTTGTGCTGAAGAGCAGGAAAAAAAAAACAAGAATTTTAGTATTTGGTTGATTTAAGTTGGTTGGGTTTTGGAGGATTGGAAGTTATTCTGTTGATGTACTGGTGACAGATTTTTTTCTCTATTTTGTTGGATAGTAATAAAAGGATTATGTATGATCTCAGATGAGCTGTGTTTTATAGCCTTTGAAGTAAACATTAGCATGTATTGCCATTCTCATAAATCAAGTATTGAGATCAAGCCTTAATTCAATGTCAGCATAATTCCCTGGGTTAAGTTATCCCAACAACGTGGAATCCACTCAAACAATTTAAACTTGGTAGATCTTAATTGATGGAATATAAACCAGCAGGCCTTAAAGTGGGATCCACTCAACCAATTTAAAATTGTTTGATTCAGATCAACCAAGTTTGAATTGGTTGAGTCAATCTCAGTTTAACTGTGCTGACCTCAACCCAGACATTTATGATGGTTATGCTAGCTTCTCTAATGTTTTTCACAATAGAAATTAACATCAGCAGCTAGATGCTGGAAAAATACAGTTTTGAGAATTCAATCCTGATTTTTCTGTACAGCTCTGTCATAAAAAGTGTTTATCTTTGAATACTGATTCTAGCACGGGAGTCGGGGTTTTAACTGTTTCCCGGGTCACCCGATCGGTCCTGATCTTGTCCCGTGGGCACCCTCAATTGGAAGTTTCCGTGAATCAGCGCCCTTCAACTTTCTCACTTCGAACAACAATGGCTGCACTCTTATCAACTCCAAGGAGGCGGCGTAAGGACCAGTCGTGTCATTTTTGTGGGGCGAAAGACAAGTCAGAGTGTGACTGTGGGGGTTGGTCGAGGAAGGATAAGGTAAGTCAATCGATGCTTCGGTAGATTTTTTAGATCCCATCAAGCTCATCTTTGTTCGCTTTTCATGGGCACATGGTTTTCGACTTAGAATGGTAATCTGATCGATCACGTTCCTCAAATGTCAGATCCCAACTTGAACCCCACACCTCACCTCGCCTTCTCGATCCCGCGCATCTTGACCGTATCTCGGAAGCCCGAAAGCTCAAAGGACGGCGGAGCATCGTCGCCTGATTCTCAATCATCACCTTTTTGTTCAACTTGCCTGGCAAACCAAAACCTCCAAATCAATCTTCTGGCTAACTATTTCCCCGGTGACTCAGACCTCTCAAACCCGCAGATTCGCACTGATTCATCAGTCTCCACTAGGGTGAGCTTGAAGAACACAGTGTATGCTACTTCAATGCTCAGTTCAGGAACAAAATTACTGCCTGCTTGTAAAAACTTTATGGATCGCCATCTTAATCCATCACCTTTTTTTTCCGCCACAGGCATTGCTCAATAGTTTCCCTGCCTACAAAGCTTCTTTAGAGGCCCGCTATCCGATACTTTGCTCGACATGTTCAATCAAAGCATCCGAAATAATCAAAAAGAGGAACTACAAAGTCAAAGCGTTTTCCTTGAACGAATCTGTCAAACGTCTCGCCAAACCATTCCAATCTCGTCTCAACTCAGCACATCCTCTGTCCGCTTCAAATCATACCACCACCCTCCCATTATCTGGGATGGGTGGACAACTTTGGACAATTCAAGAATGGCTCTGGAGAATTCAGGGATTGACTTGGCTTTCGTGCTATCTCGTCAGCATCTCCCTAGCAATCTATTGTCGGTCGAGGTTTCCCTGGAATATTTATGCTTAAGATTGACTTCTGACGATTTCAAAAACAATCATCTTTATTTCCTCTTTGTGTCTTTCTTAACCCTTGAATTTGAGAAGCTTCTCATACCTTCCAATGCCAATTAATTCCCACCAACCATATCACATCTACCAAGCCCCTCGGACTTCCCCTGGCCTTGGGCGGTTTCTTTCTTGAAATTGGTGGTAGCTTTTTTGATTTCACCTGGGCTAGGGTGCGCAAGAATCGAGCCCAAGGGATTCGTACCAAAGTGATCGGAAAAGGTTGTTTTGTGGTCAGTTTGATCCACACCCTCTTTCATCCTTCTCATGTGAAAACGTCCTCCGCATCTGAATCATTGATTAGCTGTCATTTAACCTAGTGCCTGAACGTTATTGCATGCTTTCTTCGTCTATTACTATGGTTTTATTGCTTTGATGCAGACATGAAAGCCCGGGTGGAGGCACACAGCTGTGAGATATCGAACTCATTTGGCAAGTTGATCTTCGGCTTGACTGGAGCGCTTCTATTTACAGTTGAGTGTCTGGAATACTTTGATAGAATGCCTTGCTCTTATAAGATACCAGACCAGCTAAGTTACATCAATGACATCCCTCTAGCTCCTCGCAGCTTCCCTCAATATTCTCAAGACCGATTCTCCCATTGGGGTTAAATCTTTGGCTGCCAAAGCTCGGAGTTTAGCCCACTCAACGCCCAAGCCAACGGCCGGACTCGCAGAGGACGAGCTGTTTTCTACGTTATCCCTGACCCGTCCAGTATCAAGCCTATCGTCACTGAATAAAGTCAACTTGAACTCGCCTACTGCGGTCGATCGAGGGTCACATACCAGTCGCTTACCGGTCGGACCCGCATTCGGAAGAGCGAGCTTCCTCCAAGGCCCATTTAATGAGTCTCGGCAACCTTCGGCTAGGGATCTATCTGAATCATCAAAGGATGTTCCGATGGACTGGGAGCCCGGTCCGGACGGAGATTTACAATCAAACGATGTCCTCTTGCGTCCTCAAACCTTCCTCCCCCCACCTGCGTTCAGAGAAGAAACCGGGATCGAGGATCTCTTCCAGTCTAAGGCCAAGTTGGTCGAAGGCGACGATCGTCAAGATAAAAAACTGACTGGATGGCTCGATCAACTGTTATCTGTCACATCATCTTCCAAACAAGAGTGAACCTGGAGAGATTCGTCTGTTTTCTAGTGGAGATCATTACATTTTGGATATTTATTTTTTGGACCCAATTCACTTCCTTGCCTTGAGGGTGAGTATCACGCGCCTTTCTTTCGTCCTTCGTACCTAATGTTTTTATGTTTTACTTAATCGCCCTCTGGGTCCCTGAAGGCTTCCCAGCCAGTTGTAACCACGCCGATGCTATTATCCCAACCGGAAAAAACGTTCAGGTCTGGTGATTGAGTCTGCAGAACTAAGTTGTTGTTGTTTTTAATGCTGTATTAATTCCATTGGGTTGAGAACTTCTGTCTTCAGTTATCTTGAATGTTATGATCCACCGGACTTTGTTTCCAGACTTTCTCTAATGCGACCCGTCCTGTTACTAGTCCCCCTATCCATCCGTCCTTAGAATACTCTTGCCCCTATGGCGCTGAGTTTCAATCTGCTCATCGAGAGCTCTTCGATCCCCCAGCTACACACAGTCTTCTAAACATTTTTTTTTCTTCTTCTTTCTGCTTTTCAGCATTCGGGCTGCTGGAACCAAAGAATGCCCAACCGATTCCTCATCAAATCAACTATTAACGCCCTGAATATGTATCAATATCAATCGACAAATTGACAGCTCCTATGGGGAGGGAAGTTAAGGTACAGGGCTCTTCAAGTATGTGCAGTAACTTGAGGGAGTACAACTCGTCATTAAAGGGAGGTAGATCTTCAAATGCACACCTCCTTCCCGGAAGGTAGCAAATCAACGAAGGAGTCCAGTACAACTATACGCATCCGATTCACCGATTATCATCCATCAGATATTTATTTATGTACTTTCCTCTAGTTTGTCTATCCAACTGAAAACTTCAGCTAATGTTCCCCCGAAAGTTTATCAATCTTTCGTCGTTTTTTCTATATCCAATATAGAATGTGGGACAACATAAAAACTCAGCTTCATCCCTGCTCAATGGATAGAATAACTTGAATCTGTCTCTGCTAATGAGAGTTCGAGGCCACAAGTATCAGAGCATACACACACATCTTCCTCAAAGATACCACTTGTCTACAATTCAAATACACGCATATAAACCCATCTTCATCCGATTCGAATCAATCAAACTTTTTGGTCGACTTGATACAACCAATCCCTTCCAAGCAGTTCGATCCAAAACAGATTCCTTACACGTAGCATGGCGAATAGTAGCACCGGTTCTGATTCGAAAGACGGCCGGACGGGCTTGAGAGATGATGTTAGGGAGGTCTTGACATCCTACCGATATCCCGGCTATCCACCCACCGATATATCCATCCACTCTTCGTTCGACCAACCCTACCTAAATTTCGATAGTGCTAAGAACTGCTTCAGCTATTCCTCTGGCGATGAAGATCCGTTGGACTCGTTGAAGCCGGGCAGAACTGGAGCCAGCCCACGAATAATCATTTATATGATCCCTGGAAACCCCGGCTTGGTAGAATTTTATCAACAGTTTCTCTCACTCTTGTGTGCCTCTTTCGATCAGATTGGTGGATGTGAGATCGTCTGCAGTAGTCATCTCGGCCATTCCTTAGAACATAACTCCAACTTGGACTTCAGGTTCTTGGAAAACTTCAAGCTTTGGAAACTCTTCCCGTCCTCTTCGCACCGACACCCTCAATCTACTCTCCAAATCGATTCCAGCTCCCTAGCTGATCATGTTGAATATCACTCTGAAGTCGTCGGTAAAATTATTCATCAAGGAATCGGTGATCCCAGTCGAACGAAGCTAGTCGTCATCGGACACAGTGTGGGTGGATATATTGCCACAAAGGTAGGGGCCACTCCATCATAAATAACTTCATTTGAACACTTCTTCAGGTGTTTTCCAAGCCTTTTCTTCCCTGCCAAGCATCTTCTTCAGTTTCGAATTGTCTGAACGCGTTTTCTTCACATGTGTCGACAACCAGCCATTTTCCTGTCACATTTCCTGCAATTGACACTATTCACCCTAGTAATCCACCCAAGACGCGATAAACAAGCGAGCCTACTAGTTACTAATAATGTTTATGATCGACCTTGAACGGCTAGGTACTCGAAAGATACCCCGATCAGGTGATGCACATTATTGGCCTGTTCCCGACGCTTTCGCAGATCGCCCGGTCACCCAACGGGCTCCGATTAACACCATTATTCTCGCCAATCCTACTGCCATTCCTTAACGTGCTCCAAATCCTAGTCTGGATAGCTCTGCCCAAGATGATTATCTATGGTCTGATTACACTCTGCTATAGCCCCATCAGTGGTACCAACAAGAAGGCATCTCGGCCGGCAGCTCAAGAACTTATCCAGAGCGAAAGTAAGGCCAAGGATATCTCGGAGCAGAACTTGCTGATTATGCTCAATTTCATTTTGAATGTCAACTCTGTCTCGGCGGTCTTGAAGATGGCCCGATCAGAGATGGAATCGATTCGCGAACTAGATACCAAGTTTATGCATCTATTCCATCAGCAGTTGACAATATTCTGGGCGAGTCATCAGGCAGATGAATGGGTAGGTGAGGCCGAAATCTCGGAAATCATCGAGGTTTTGGATTCGCATCCCGACCCTTCCCCAGAGAGTGAAGATAGCACAATCGATCATCAAGATATTCTCGGCCCCTCTCATCTCAGTCAGTCTTCACTCCTATTTGGGAATAAGCCGATCAACTCTCAATCTCAATTTAAACCTACTGGGAAAGTTGTGTCTTGGAAAAGAATGCATGAAGGAATACCGCATGCTTTTTGCTTGAGTAAGTATTGTACCCCTTTCATGATGCCTACAGTGCTCTGTAAACGCTAGAGTTCAGCCAAATTCTTTACTGACTTGGGCTTGTTTTAACGTCACGCACACACGCACACTCCGCAACCGTTTTTCAGAAGATAATGAAGTGATGGCCAAAGAATGTAGTGCAGTGATCCAGCACAAATTATCCCTCTGTAATCCTTGAGTACCTCTTTGCATAGACTCCAAATGATACACATAGACATCCGTGAATTGTAAGATTTATTCGACTTCTTCCTTTAAAACGAAAGCCTCCTTTTTCATGTTGCAAATGCTGCAGTGCCCCACCGGGCGAAGTACGGCGAGTCCTTGCTGTCCGCCTTCAGCATCGACAAGGAATTAATCAAGCTAATGAGCTGCTTATACGCCAATCACTGCCAATTTACTTCAACTGTAGCTAAATTTCTCCGACAAATAGAGGAAGGAAGCGGTCCCGCAGAGACTATGCGGGAGTTTACAACAATTCTTTACACCCCATGTTCATTCTTAAAATGATCTCTCTCACTTCTTTCCTAGTAAGGCATTAGGCATCATTTTGTTATCTTCGTTTCCCCAGAAATGTAATTGTACAGTCAAAAAAATGACCTAGATGGTCCCAGACTACCCTCAGCCCCACAAGGCCCACATATGGTGAACCTCAACCAACATGTATTTGTCAACAAAAAAAAACTGTATTTATATTTGTTTGGAGGTCTGAACAACCAATTGTGGCCGAGCTCAAATGAGACCCACAAATTACAGCCTATGACATTGGAACCATGAAGAGCAAAAGAAAAAACAATGATATTACAACAATAGGGCACACATGATGGCATTTCAAACAGAAGCGTAGTGTTGCCTAGGATATAAGGAGAGGGAAGAAACTATTTCCTGTTTATGTAATAAGTTGAAGTATGATCAGCTGTGTTAGTATTTTTTTAATTTTTTTTTGGCTTTATTGTTGTAGATGGTATGGTCTTGAATGCTTTTACATGTATTTCAAGTTTTAAGATTTATTTGAAGGGACATGGCTAGATGCGTATACATTGAATCTTCTCTTGATGGAAGGGTGCAGTGCCTATGCTTGTTGGAGCTCCAAAGCAACTTTACAAAACATTTTATGATGGTGAATGAGTTGCACTTTTCTCAAATGGGAGAGGAGTCAGCTCCACACTTTGAACAAAGGCTAATAATCTGGAGCTTAACCAACTACAAAAAAAAATTGAGCCTGTGTGGCTTTCAGGTCTAAGAGAGTTGGCTAGTTGGGTCTGGCTAGGGAGATCTAAGAGATATGGCTAGTTGGAGTTGGATTTGCTACAATTCTTGGAGGGCATGGGGACTAAAACTGGTAAATTGGAAACATTTTCATTTTCTGTTCTGCTGCCCAGCCCAATAGTGGTTTTCCATGACCTAGCTAAGCCTGGAAATCCAACCCCCCCCCCCCCCCATCCCCGGGGGGGGGGGGGTTGATAACTGCACGCCCCTGGCCGCATGCCCCCCCCCCCAAGAAGAAAAAAAAACCCTATCTCAAATGTAAGTATGCTGTTCCATTGAAAACAGGGACCATTTTGTCTCCCATGGCTTATTTGAAATTTGTCTCCTAGGTGAAGCTGATAGTTATCTCTGCTTTAGAATGGTAAAACCTGTCAAGCTAGTTAGATTGTGTTGAGCTACGGAAGCAGAGATTAAAATGAGTGAAAGTTTCCATGCCAATTGGTTCAAGTGTGATGATGATCATCATTAACACCAGGATGGTGGAGCATGGGTCACAACCTCATAGCTCTGTCCTAAAAATAATTGGCTTGCTCCTCCTAAACACACACTGGTATTGGTGTCCTGGGACATCAAAAGGATGTGTTTTTGGCTTAATTGAGGATCAACAAAGACAAAGATCATCATTTTCCTCAGGAAAAATGCTTTGGTATGTCTACAAGGGCTGAAAAATATAAGAAACCGGGTAAATTGAACAGATTTGTTGTCTGGAATCAAGTCCCAGGTGCCCCAGTGATCAGCAAACTGAATTTAATGGCTGGAACCCAAATGAGAAAATCCCCCATTTAGCTGGACCCAAAATATTCCAAGCAATTTTGAAGAGGTTCAATCACCAAGTGGCTTTGATGGAAGTAACAATTCTGATATCAGAGACTCTGTATCTAGTTTTTCATTGACTAAACCAGATGAGTTATTTTTCTATCTTCCAAGGGCTGGAATTCTGAACTTTTCCTTTAGAAATGTGTCTTCTATCCCTATTTTTCATGATTTAGACATTCCAGGTATGCATGACTGTTCCAACTCCCAATCAGTTTGTACAGAAAGTGCCAAATCTGGAGAACAATAAGTAAAAATCACTGCTAAATTTAATGAAGATGTTGAGTAATTATAGTCAAGTTGTTTTTTGACTCTGATACTACGTCTACTGCTACCAGAAAAACCCAAAATTAACAAGGCATTTTTGATTGATTTAGGTTTTCTAGAGAAACAAACCAAGTAAATATTTGGATCAATAAGATTGCTCCTCTTGAAAATGCAAGTACTGGCCCAAGCATGGGTGGCAGAAACAGAGAAGATGGATGGGAAACTGAGTCAGATATCAAGATTTCCTCAGCTATTGGAAACTGGTTTTCCAATTCCAGCCCCTCTTCTTGCCCAATAAACCACACAACACAGAAGATCCTTGCCAAACTAACTGAGAATTTTCAGAAGTTGAGTCAGATGCAGGAAGTAAGTTCCCATAATCCTAATCAGGCCAAAATTTCTTCTCAAAATTCTAGAAACAGTGTATGGCTGCTATTTGAATTTGGTTTGACACCAAATACTATGGCAAGGGGGAAAAAGATGTTTTGAAAGAAATAGTGAATTCTTACCAGAGGGAAATGAGATAAGAATTGAAGTGCAAGAGATGTGATACAGATGAGGTATAAAAGGATTTGTTTCAGTCAGTTCCACATGTTTCTCAATGAGGCTTGGTTTTGGGGGGTTATTATAACCCCATCTGATTCAATTTAGGAAGTATTATGAGGTTAAAAAAGGTATGTGGCTACTGAATTTACCAAAACCTTCCACAAACCGCCTGGAATTGTTATGATGACAACCAAAATTGGGATGTTAGAATGTGAAGCCATTTTGGATACATGTTCACAATTTTTACACAAAAGATTACATGCTTGATCTTTTTGAGATGGTTTAATGTGTACATGTATATTTGCTTGAGAATCCCACAATTCAAATCTTGGCCAACCTTTGCCATTACAAAATTTTGGTATTTTCAACAGTGGGCCACTACACTAAATGTAGCAGTTAGATTAGCATAGCACATCACAAATTTGCTAACTTTTAGCATAGTGTTAGTGCAGTAGTGTGCATCTGCGCTAACACTACACTGAAATTTAGCCAAGCTGTGGTTAGCTGTTAGCGTAGCATTAGCGCAGATGTGTGCAATTGCGCTAATGCTATGCATGCAGGGTGCAAAAAAGCATGCTTTTTTCCTGTAAAAGAGCTGTAGCATAGTGTAGCGTAGCCGCTGTAGTGAAGCGCTAATGCTACAAAAAAATGGTGCTCTGTTAGAGCACTAACTCTAAGAAATTTTGGTGTGCGTTGTTTGCTGCTACACTAATTCATAGCGCTGAAATAGCATAGTGTAGTGTAGCAGCCCACTTCTGTTACTTTATAACCTGGTATTGCCTCAATGAAAAAATTAACAGGAGTAGCATACCACCTTGGCCCATTGTGGAATTGTGAAAGTGGCATGGTGGATTACTGATGTATGCCTTCTTCTCACCCAGGTGAAAAGGTTTTCAGAGACCATGTCAGTGGGGTAGATTGAGGCAGGAGCCCTACTTTTTTTGGGCTTGGGATTTTTATTGTTTTGTGTGAAGATTTCCTTGTATCCTGGCTTATCCAAAATTATTTTCATCAGGAACCCTTGAGTCATCATTTTTCCATTGATATGAGCTGTAATGATTTACAATTTAAGAAAATAATAGCTTGGTATTTACAAAGAACTCAAAACCTTTGGTTTCCCAACTGTTGATGTTAGGACAATAAATTGCATCTAAGAACATGTCTTGATTTTTTGAAAAAAAAATCAGCCTCTCACCAAGGAGCTCAGAGAGGCAAATAATGGGTCCCCATTGATGCAAATAATCTGGATAATGTAACCCATAATGGTGGGTTGTCTGCACCTTCACACATTTGAAGCTTTTATGCACAGTAGCACTATATTTTCTGTAGTTTTTCACAATTTTCTTGATGTGAACCTCATTGTTACATGGCATGAATATGATTTCATGAAACCAGGTGTCCTGTTTTGAGGAGGAATGCCTCTAGATTTTTGTGTCTCAAGGTGACCAATATTGGTTTTATAAAGATCAAAAATTGTTAGTGGTACCACATAGGAAAAGAGGGTGACTGCACCTCTTTTAGTCTTCCAGAATTTCAACCAAGTTTGGTGGTAGTGTATCAAGACCATGTGTTAGGATGATCTCCCTTACAATTCAACACAAATTTTCCACATCATTTTGAGAGAGGAAAAAACATCCGGAACACCATCCAGGACAATGTCAGTATCAATTTGATCTGAAATTTATTCTTTCATTAATATTAATAAGGTCTCATCTAAGGAAATTTCTGTTCCAGAGCCACCTAATATAATACAATTCCTTGATTGTATGGCTACAGAAAACCTTTTCTTTAACCAAAAACTATACTGTAATAGAACAAGATTCAAATGATTAAGAAACAGAGAGAAACAAGGATAAAGAGGAAAGAAGTTATACCCCTAATAATGGGAAGAAAGGAAGAGTGAGAGGACTTGATATAGAAGTTAGGAGTTAATTTTATAAATGATGTAAGAATGAAGATAGAAATGAGAGAACAAGATAAGACAACAGAGATAAGGAAAATCAGCGATTAGATTATAAAAAAAGAACCACACAAAATGAAAGAAAGATAAGTTAGATGTGAAGAAAATATTATAAAGAGCATCATATGGATCAGTCACAATTATATAATATGTTTAAGGAAGATCCTAAACTACTAATGTTAAAAATTAGTCTAATACAGTCTAACAGACAGTTCAAAAGAAAGGGATACAGTTGGATTGGATAGAGCTGAAAAGCAAGCAAGGGTAATTGGTCTTTTGAGACCAGCTGCCAACATGATGCCAAGGAAGATTCCTTCTAGCTACATGTGGTGCAAGGTATATTAAAAAGAGTAAAATGACTCTGGGATGAATGGTAAACAATTGATTCCAAAGTAATATATGGAATTAATGCATAAAAATTAAGAGAAAAATATGATAATTATATTAAATAAATTTGATATAATTAAAACCAGAGGGGCCTGATAAATCAGGTGTGGTTTAATCCCTCTAAGTTATCTTGCACATAAATGTAGAGTATTTAATAACCTGGAAACCTGGGGCCTGTTTGAACAGGGGTGGTTCAAATCCCAGTGGAAAGGAATGGGGGAATAGCTTCAAGAAAAAGGGTTATTACTTACTAGTAATAATCCTAGGGGTGCTTGAGGATATTCATGGTGAAACAGGACAGTTTTGGGCACTTTGAAGGGTTGGTGGTGGAGCTGGGTGGTAACTTTAATGTTGGTGGGGAAAACAGGGCTAAGGAATAACTACTAAGGACCTTACCAGACTATTTATTAAGATTGTATCTAAAGTAAATGGTGGGTAAGCAACTATAGTGGGTATTGGGAAGCATGAGGAGCCTTCTTTGGGAGGTTGAAGAGCTCCTTAAATTTTCTTGAGATCCCTCTGGGGACCCTATGGGTGTTAAACACCAACTTGTGGGTGCTGTGACCATTTATTGGTTCTCTTTGTGATGCTACAGAGGCTTGTGTCTTTTGTATGAGTCACAAAGCTACATATATATTGGTTTACATGTTTTTTTATTTATTGTAGTATATTTAATTTATTAAGTACAGCCTTGTAGTACATTAGTACTGTTTGTATGAGTAGTATCTGTGGCTTATTTGTATTTTATAATGAGCCACAGTACTTGGTTTATACTGTTGTTTAATATTTATTGTACTTTTTTGATGGATAAATTGATATTAATATGTTTTCTAGTCCCTAGTAATCTTTATTATGTATGTATCATATGTAATGAAGATACTAGGGTGTTTTGTGTTGCCCTCTTGTATTATTTTCCTGGCTCTGGACCTGGTGTCTGTGTGCCACACAAGAAGCCCTACTGGGTTTAGTACTATGCATGGGGGCTTGTACTCTGTCAGCTATGTGTATGACACACTGGCTTAATTTATATACAAAGCCAGGTACTATCACTGTGCTGAAAGGTTATCAGGGTAATAATAAATATTATTCTGTCTCTATAGTGTCCAAACTATGCACAGAGGATAACCTAAACTCCTTATAACTGTCTATTTGATATACAAATTAGTCAATCAGGAGAAGACTAAAAGCTAAACCTATAGGTTTGGCTATCTTTCTTTCTTTTTGAGAGATATGTAACAATATAAATTGTTACTAAGCAGCTGGCAAGCACTTGAGCTGATTGGCTACTGTCAGAGGTGGTAGTCTTGCAGAAACTGGTTTATAAGGAATAGTCCAAGGTCTAAGATGGGGAGGTTCTAAGATAGCTTGATAACTAGTCCAGTAAATAAGGTGGGTTGGATAATAAAAGGAATAACACTTCTCTGAAAGTAGGAGGAGAATATTCAGGGTACTTACTAATGTGGTACTGGGTGAATATGCTGAGGATCCAATCCTAGGCCAAGAAATAGCCTCCTTTTATATTCCAGAGGTCTTCAGGGGAAGGTCCTAGAATGTTGTTGTATATTCTGCTCTAATGTATTACAATTCAAATGCACTATGATGCAATGGGAATTGTATTGAATGCAGCACAATGTCCCCATGACCTCATGACATTTATGTATAACCAATCACATCATGGGCCAATTAACTTAATAGAACAATACTGGGAAATTACCACACACTTAGGGGTAATTTCTATCTTAGTAGCATAATTTTATTATTCTTATATTTATGCAAATAAGTTTATTGTCTCTCAGCTTTTATGAAAATAATTTCTAATCCATAATTTATACTTTTTATTCCCTTTTCTTCAAGTATCTTTATTATATGATAAAGTACTTGAAGGAGTAGGAATTTAGTGATGGTTTGAGTGAGCTACCCCACTTAATTTTACATTCTGAGTTGGTTGATATAAAATTATTTTATGATATGTTATTATTCACATTAGTAATAGATTATTTTTATTGTATTTTACAGTTTAGTCAGTTCTTAGGATACTCTGGAGTATCTCTAGGGCTGACATACTCCAACTTTGGAGCAACCAGTCACACGGGTTGATTCAAGCTGCACTGACTGCAGTATAAAGAATATTGAATTGATGATTGGATTACTGAATAGAAGTCAGACTAAAAAGAGATAAGAGTTAATAAAAAAACACTGAAGAATGAGAAGAGAGAAATAGAGATAGAAAGAGATAACCAACATGAGTCAAGAGATGAGGAATGATAAGAGAATCAGGCTGAGAAGAACAATGTAAGAGAGCAGAGCAGAGTAATCTAAAGAAGATAGGATAATCAGTATGATGAGTTGGGAATGAGACTCAAGGATGAAGGGACCTCACCGGACAGAGTTGAAGGGAAGAGACAATTATAAGAACAGAGAATAGAAAGAAAGAGAGACAAGGAAGGGAAGAGAAGTGAGGATAGATAAGAGTGTTGAGAGTGAAGATGGTGGGAAATGGGATTGAGGTAGTGATTTAATGAGGGAGTTTATGAAGATTTGAGGTTTATCTGAGGACAAATCCGATGACGAGTTTGAAGCACGAGTTGAAGAGAAAAAGGGTTAGATGATACATGAGAATCACAGAGAGATGTCACAGTTATTCAACACAGTACACAGGCTTGGAGTTATTTACACAGGATTTACACTATCTCCCCCAATCTACACAACACCTCATTTTCGTGACTGACAATGGGTTTTATGCATATGTGTGAATATATACAAGCATAAAATTACATAAGTACCTTTCATCACAAAAGGTACTTGCTAAATGTTCAATCTGGAATTACATAGTCAGGGAGTAAGAATTAGGGGTACTTGTAAGTGAGGTACCCTAGGTTCACTTTAGCGTAGATTTAGAATATCAAATAAAATTCTAAATTTTATTTGATATTATATAATTTTTATTCATGTTTTCAATGCTTGTGACAGGTTGCTTGCAAGCTGACACCAGCAAGGAGTAGGTCTCAGCAGTTGACAGTGCAATTTTAACATAGTTTCTGAATCACAATCCCAGAACATGTGACAGATAGTATGATAAAAAATCAGCAAAGACCAGCCAATTCCATTGGAGATTTAAAATTTTATTCAGTTTTTGTAGCTGCTATTTTGGCTTCTGTTGATCTGTTGGTGCAACATCTTAAGAGATGGATATTGTTTGTTTTCTCATTGAAAAATGAACATATTTTCTTTCCAAGTGAGAAGCTGTGCAAGGGGATTTTGTTGATTCAAGCTCAAAGGAAATGAACAAGGCTTGAGTATTATCTTTGAGGATGTCTTGAGGATCAGTTTGATGATTCAGAATAGCTCAAGGATATCTTTGATTGATGAACATGGAATGAACTCAAGGAAATGACTTAGAGCACAACCTAGGTGATGTTTGATTGGACACCAGGTAACAAGCATAAACAATATAGTATATTAATTAACTGAACAAAGAAAAGAGAGATGAGGGAGTAAAACAGTATTTATGATCCAATGGTTACTGCTGTCAAAGTGATTGTTGAATGTGAGATAAGTCAAAGACCAGAGCTTAAGTACTCAATTGGTATATATATATATGAAAATCATGAGAAAAAACATGTGTAGGGAAAAATTAGGTAAGTAAATGAATCTTTTATGTATTGATTTAAATCTTAAGTTGAGGCATTTCCAAGCTGATAATGTTAAGTAAAAGGTTGTTGAAAAATTTAAGTGCCAAGTTGAAATGTAAAATTCCTTTCAAGGCTAACTGGAAAGTTTTATTGACTAGCTTGGGGGATACTGATAAGTCACCAGAAAAGGTAGTCCCTTGATTCCTAAAACAATTCCATATATTCTTGCTGCTAATAACAAATAAAGGTAGGTCAGGTAAAACAGACTGTATAAGCTATTGATTGTGTCTATAGTACCCTTATTTTAATCAGGCCAAGCTATGAAAAAAGAGAAGAGACACATCAGCCTTGCTTTTTGCAGGTTTACATGCCTCTATCCTTACTCTACCCAATTATTGTGAGCACCCTCCACAGGAGTACTACCAGATGGTATATCAAGCATCCCCATTAGATGTGAATCAACCTCTTCCCATCCACACAGCTCATGCAGCCCCAAAAAACTCAGAAAAGAGCAGAAACAAAGCAAGGAAATTCAGAAAAACCCAGTTTCACAGGCTGATGAGGTCGAATTACTCAAATTGCAGCACAGAAACAGCAAGAGGCAAGCACCAAAAGAGCCATCAGGAAATGACAAGGATCAATTGCACATCCCAAGAACAGCATCAAGCCTGGGAATCAATGCAAAACAAACGCATATGATACAAAAATCATCTGAGTCAACCCCAAGGGGGCAACATGCAAGAAGGATAACAACAGAGGAGTTAGTACTTGCAATTTTTTCTATTTTCCAGTATTGAGAAAATAATAGATGCTAATTTATTGATGTTATAACAACAGGTGCATTTGGATGTTTTGGTAGGTATACAAATCACCTTAAGTAGGCAATCAGGTTGTTAAAAGCAAAAATCCAAATCCCTTCTCTTCTCATACAAAATGTTTATTCCAATTTTACAAACTATGATGAAGCATGTATCCAATAACTCTGGACCAGAGAACCTTATCTACTCAAAACTAAGAAACATAGGCTCCTGGAGCCAAACAAACCATGAAAGTTTTGTACTGGATCAATAAATGAAACCTAACGGGTTGATGTCGGCCCGTTAGGTTGCATGAAATGGATCATGGATTGGTGTCAATCTGTGTCTTTCTACAAGTCCCTCCCCCCAACATTGGGGGCTATATACTTGTAACCCATAAAAATATTTATATTCAACTTGATGGTATCAAATCTAAACTTGAGCCAATTGAAAATATTTTAAGCATTAAAAGGACCTTGATAACACTCAATAATTGCAAGGAATTTTGTAAAAATGAATTCCATAATCTGTTTAGCCTAGTCTATGATAAGTTATACACCAGGAAAAATTAATTGTCACCTGACATCTAGTGACATCACAAAACAATGGCTGTAGCTTTGTCCTAGCTCTAGTTCCACTCCAACTAGGCTACAATGGCCCCTTTATGTCCTACAAAGGGCTGTACATCATGCAAACTGTACTACTGATGGGTAGCTCATTGAAACTAGGCTGATGTCACCTGTAGTCTAGTGACAATTGATTTTTCCTGGTGATAGGACAATTGTGACAAAATGGATAAATTAATCCATTTTAGAAACACATAACTCTAAAAAACCTAGCAATGACAAATAATTTCAAGAAGAACATGTGTTGTTTCCAAAGGCAAAAACAAAGAAATTACCAATGACATCCAAGCATAAAACAGTCCCCACTCAATGATTACAAAGAAAAAGATATTCAAGGAAACTCAATTTGTTCTTGCCATGGAAAAAAATCTGAATTGAAACCAGAACATGAATTACTGAACAATAAAGTTGACTACTTAATTGAGTCTTATAATGATCATCTATTTGAAAATGTTAATGAGAAATTGTTTCCAATGGAGAAAAATAATGAAGAGTACTTCTTAAAAATCTCAAATAAGCTACTCATGATATTTTAAAACCAGCAGCCACAACCAGCAGCCACAACCAGCAGCCACAACCAGCAGCCACAACCAGCAGCCACAACCAGCAGCCACACCTAGAATTATACCAGAAAGATTCTCTAAAACTCCCCACCTTCAAACCTTAAAAGAAGAACATAATCACCTTTTTTTAATTTTGTATTCCACAGTTGGAATTGGTAGCCTAGTTGGTACACACATCTTGAATGATAACCAAGACAAGTCCAATATGGATCCAGGAAGACTTAGTGAATTTTTGAGGCACCCACAGCTCCATGCAGGCAAACTGCTACAATGCCACACATATCACCTGAATCTAGCAAAGTAATACTACAATTTTTGTCCAAAATGGAAGCCTGGCCAACATTTTCAGGCAAAGGTGGATACAACCAGGTAAACTTTATTAAGTGGATAGATCCCATCCAACAGGATTCCAGGATAGAATACATAGCCATCACTTCTAGGTTAAAAACATGTTTACTGAGATTGCACATGAATTTTGTTCTGGTGTGAGATCTATTGTAGGGCACCAACCTTAGTCTTTCTGGAAAGATTGATGCATTCACACAGCTACCAAACACTTTAAGTGTAGTTCATTGTAATTGTGATTTTGCTGGTTAAGGCCCAATGTGAACAGGGTTGATCAGTGCAAAAACTTCAGTTTAAGAATGTAGATAAAAGTGATTTCACATTGAATTTGAAATTGCCAAATCCTAATTGTGAATCCCCACAATGGACTTGGTAGCTGCCGCCAACCGGATGGAGTTATGAAGTGTGATTTGGAATGTATGCCGCGGGACGGCCGCGCATACCCGCTGAGACGCGACCGGCGCTGAGTTTATGCTCAGGGAGATCATGAATATTGACGCGTCGGAGTTGCACTGGAGAATGGACCAACTCAGTCTCCGCCACGGCATCCCAATCGATTGGAACCTCTAGACGGACTATTCGACACAACAACAGGCAGGCCTCAGGAAACACCCCACAATCGAATTGATGAGAACGCAGTTCAGCCTCACCCATCTCGCTCGTTTCGCTTTTAAATTGACATCCGAAATTCTCGTGGGAACGCGTTCACGAACGGGGAAATGCAAACATCCAACCATGAGCTATTATCCATAGCCTCCCGTCCAGCTGCCCCAATTTTTCCACCTTTGAACCAGGAGGAGAAGGAAATACTTTCACAGATTATCAGTCTCACCTCACCGAATACGAACGCTTTCAATGTCCTCCTGTCTCCCTATGAAACTACTTTGAGGCTCTATCGAATCGATCCGAAGATAGATGACAAATATTACACCTTTCTGCTTAAGCTCAGCTTGGTACCTGGTAGCGATTGGAAGCAGAAATGGGCAAGGGCTTCAGCCGATCAATCTACGCTCTCAGGGTTGCATTCAAAACAGGCGATCATACCTGCTGCTGGCCAAACTTATTCAACTAGCAATGAGTCAAGAAAAATAAATCAAACGGCGCACACCGGCTCACAAGAAAAAGGAAAATGGAAGGCTCTCACCAATAATACGAAGCCGGATACCGATCAGACAGCCATCAACTGGAACTCTCGCCCTCCAAAATCAGTACACTTTCTACCTTCTAGAACTGAAGAGAATGCCCCCAGACCAAATGAACGACCATCAGCAAGAAATCTTTCACTACCCGTTGAATCTCAGTCGCAGATTCTGCAGTCAAAAATGACCCTACTAGTCGATCCAGTCGATGTGAAAGCTAGAAAATCCAGGAGACAACAATTACTAACTCGTTGTTTGAACAAGTGGTTGAATTCGATAATTTATTGGAATACATTGGGGTCCAATGCTCACTCCGCTCGACGGGTTCTCGATATTAGTGCTGCTTATCAAACATGGGCTCGAAGATTCCGCAATCGAGAAAGCCATTTGAAATCAGTGGATACATCCTATAATACTTGGTCCGGACCATTACAAATCTATCTTTTCTTTTTGCCATCCAGCACAAGCGCTGATGTTATCCCCGTTTTACTATTATTACGAACAGTTTGTTATTTTCTTACTTGGATCATTGGAAGAAGTTGACGGTTACAAAAACAATCCAGAAGAAGTCGTTAGCGTTGAGGGATGCTTATCGGAAAACTAAAGGAATAAGGGAAAGGAGTCTTTGTCGTCAAGTCTTAATTGTCTGTTTGTCTCCATCTTTTTCAGTGATATGGATGTTGATCCTCAAAAGCACTGTATGGTGATTGAAACGCTAACAACCTGACTCGTTTGACAATTTATGGGGACGCTAACACACAGATATGGGCAAATTATGTGAGATCGACAAGGACATATGACTCCTCTACGCGACGACTCGTTTACCGATCATTGAGGGATTGGTATCAAAAACTGCAAAACCTCTCTTATTTGTCTCTTGCATCCAGCGATCTATCGTCTAAATTCGACTCGCTTCACCTGCGACAAAAACTTACACAGTGGGTTCAACATGCCCGTTTGCGGTCAAAGCTCACAGGCTTTCTACATACTCGGGACTGCCAAGTGAAACGTCAGTTTTTTGTTGATTGGAAAATTGGTTTGTAAGTATTAATCAAAACGCTATTAGCAGTTCTTACCCCCCATTATGTTATCTTCTTTTGACTTGTCACATTTCCACCTTTCTACCGTTCACAGATTCCAATCTCGTCAGAGCAACCTTTTTTCCCTCAAATTACGCTTTCATCGGCTTTTGAAGGCGTGCAAGAAATTCCGTGCTCGCCAGCGTGTAGGTATTTTCCAAATTTCGAAAAACTAAGAAATTTTCATTTTTTTTTATCTGACTTGTCTCGGCTAATGCGTTCGTACACGTGATCACAGATGCTCGAGTTTTCAGAAAGCGCAGTGATGTCATTTCGAAGCTCAAACACTCAGCTACACGTTCTCAGACATTGGATTATTCGCGGGCGAGGGTCTTTATTTTCAAATTTCGTCCGAAAAGGACTAATGAGAACGCGTTGGCAGCAATGGCGGCGGCGTGTAGCATATGTTCATCATGAGCTCCCGCGTAAGTGAATGTCTAGCATGTGAACATCGAGGCATTTGGCATTGCCACGATTCCGCAGGAAATGCCATAGGAGACATAAGATAATTATTAACGTTTGGGGTGTCTTTTCTTCTTGTAACGGGATGTAAAGAGCAGGCTTACAAAATCAACTTATTGTTCAGTGCACACTTAACCTCGCCTATGATTACCTCCAGCATTGGATCGAGTATCACCATAACCTCACTCAAAACTTTGCTCGAGCTCGGAATATTTACCAATTGCATACCATTCGTAAATCATTTCTGCTTTGGAGATTTCATCACCAAAGAACACAGCAGCTGCAAGCGGTAGCTACTTCGACCCGGATCAATTTTTTACAAAAAAGGGGTTTAATTTTGTGGAAACACAAAATACAGAGGGTAAAAGGAAACTTGTGGCGCCAAAAAAGAATAATGGCAAATCTGCGCGGTTGTTTTACCAGTTGAGTTTTTCTCTCATGATCAAATCAGGTTTCAAATATATCATGGGTTGACCGATTAGAATGTCCCACCCCTGACTTTGACAGCATGGCGATTGTTGGTTCAAAAACAACGACGATTGTCAACATGTTTATCGACATTCCAGCAAGGAAACGCAGAAGTGAGTGCAAAGTTGATCGTATTAACTCATATGATAATGACTCATTTGGCCTTGAATGCATCAGCATCAATGTCTGAATGCGCTTTCCCACTGGCGGGTTAGGCTGTCTCTTACAACTAGAAACGAACGCAAGGCCGTAAAACTTGCTCAGAAAAATTTAATACAGTTAGTGCCTTCAAGTAACATCGATTACCGTAACTGGCAGTTGACTGACCAGAGACCTAATTGGGGATCTAATTGGGAAAATTAGGAGGTTTTGGGAAATCTGGATCAACCGTCATGATTTAATTGGAGTCCTACTCCACGAATCCAGTTTGGTCATATATCGGCGTTGTCAAAGTAATCAACCAGTTTTCTTTATGGACCAACATAACCATACAATTCCCTGTTTCAAGCTTTAACCCACGCTTCTCAATTCTTACAGCCGAAAAGTCGAGCTTACTAGCTTATTGGCAGAGTCGAACTCGAACTAGGGTTATCCACAATTTAAAACTGGACCAGTTTTCACGTCGTCATCGTCGTTTACTTGTTCTTTCCGTGTGGCAAAGGTGGAGGGATGAAGTCCGATCCCGGGAGTTAGAGCCTATTGTAAGACATCGTCAACCTTAACCTCACTCAAACCTAGATACTGAAATGTGACCTTTTTTCGTTCAAAGGAACAAAACTTCAATGCTCTGCGAAACAGGAACTACAAAAGTCAAATGATGCATACATGGATCGCCAGATCGGGCTTGATTTTTTTGCTTCGAAAAACAAAACTAAATACTTCAATCGACTGTTTTAACCTTTGGTATAATTTAACTAAATTGC
Organism: Puccinia hordei; assembly: GCA_007896445.1. Taxonomy (NCBI): domain Eukaryota; kingdom Fungi; phylum Basidiomycota; class Pucciniomycetes; order Pucciniales; family Pucciniaceae; genus Puccinia; species Puccinia hordei. Next base: position 193,628 of record RDRW01000313.1, on the reverse strand, counting down.
AGCAGATTCATAATCGATTCAATCTTAAGAAAACCCGATTTATCCTCAAGTTTTATCTCTCTCTTTGGTTGAAGAAATCGTTCGATTTGAAAACTTTGAAAATCATTAGGTCAGTTCGGCCCTCATCTTTCTTAAATCAGTCATTCCATTGATTTATTTTCGTATTGTTTTTCTTTTTTTTCTTTTTCCAGTCGATTCAACAACAATCTCCGGATAGCGCAGCCCACAAGCAAATATAACAGGAGATATGGTGCTCGTGAGATAATGGAAGAGGATTATACAACAACCACTAGTCTGGCTAACAGTTCATCGAATGAAAGTGATCAAACCTACCAATAATCAATCCCCCCGCCCTTAATCTTCAAAGAAGGACCTAATTTTCTTGCCCTGAGATGTTGTTTTAACATTTAATCTTACTTTGTATAAATTTAGTCTGAGTAACTTATCTAACTTCTTTTAGTTTTCAGCATATTTTCTTGGATACACTTGGTAATTTGTTTATGTCTTCTGTTCCAAATAATCTGCATATTCAAAGTCACACAACTGATCACCAGGGCAAACATCCCGTTTCTCTCAAGTCAACATGCACATAAATATTCTAATTGTAAATCTGAGGCATCCATGCAGGAAAAAAACTATTGCACATTGAGCAACTTCACGCAATAGAAATGGAAGTGGTCAAAATCATTTTGTGATGAGTGATGCCATTTGGTAAACAGGTGTAAATTCCTGCAATCAATGGTCCTGGTTCATGTTACATGTACATAGAAAAAATTGGGAGTTAATATAACGGGAGAGTGGGATCAAGCACAAGACTGTAACTTGAAAATCCATGAACTTCTCTTTTTCTATCGAATGGTTTCCCAGTTCCCTATCAGGAACAGAAGCGGAAATGAAGTTGTTCAAAGCTTCTGCAGCCAAGAATGAATCGTTACCACGTCGACATATCACCAGCCAGTCATTCTAGTGACTGACTGTACTGGCTCGGTTTACTTTCTCCAACAGGCTTCTTGTTATCTTTCTTAACTTTTCGATTGTTAATTTCGGGTTTTCTAATGCTTCGGTTATTGGAATGTCTTTATTCCAAGAACGTGTTGACAAGTGTTACCAATACAATGTAGGCAAGGGAGAAAAGGAACTGAGGGTTAGACATTATATCCCGTACATCGGTCTAATGCGTCCACCGAAAAAGAATGTCTCTTTTTCGACTAATTCAATCACGGAGGGAAAGGGGAATACTGACTGATGGAATTTGGGAGTGCACAAATCTCAAACTGGGTTTTAGGCCGGACATCGAGCAACCGAAATTGATTCAGCTGGTATTTGTTCGAAAGTAAATGCTAAAAATACACAACTTCGTCAACAAACGCAAACATCGAAGTCCAGCAAATTCAATGGCCATACGTTTGCGACGATCCGCTTCGAAGAAGTTTGAAGGGCGGGCTGCTCGGATTTCATTGAGCACGTCTAAGGTGGCATCTTGCGAACTAGTTTCCGTATATTGCTCTGATGCTTCGGCTTCGATGCGCTCCAAGAAGGCTGATTTGCTCGTGATACTGCGTCCCAGACAATCCTTTTTCGCATTGCGCAACTTGATCGTCCGGAAAGATGGCATAAGCAGCAATTTTGGCATTAGGTCTAAATATTGATAAATGAAGCTTTGAAATATGGTGCAAGAAACCCAAACTTTTGTGACACAAGACAGAGAGTACTACAAACCATGGTTGCCCATCAACAGATGGATAGCTTCCCAGGCCATGAGAACGCCGATGACGCCAACTGCAGGACCCAAGACACCTTCATCTGCGCATCGCTCGGCACGGATTTGGTCTGTCTCCGGGAATATGCAACGATAACATGGACCACGATCGTGTAATGGATCGGATGGGGGTGGCAGGTTCCAAACAGCTAATTGCCCATCTGTCCGGATGGCAGCGCCAGATACTAATGGGATTCCATACGCGGCACAAGCGTCTGATATCAGATAACGACTCGCTGGACTGTCGGGGCAATCGAGAACGAGTGAGAATTGATTTAGGTTGGGTAAGGAATTTCGATCGGAATCCTCTGTTTTTTTTCTTGTTAGATTCGACATTCTTGACAATAAAAACGGCATTGGATAGGTAGTGATTTTGACCGATGGCCCCTGGGTTGAAGAAGGTCCCAAGGTAAGAAATTGTCAGTCAAGAAGTTCAAATTGGAATTCCGACAATGTATGGGTTGATTCAGCCTAATTTCAGCATCTGTTCACTCCGGGATAATTTGAGTGTCTGGCCTTTTTTGATACATTCCTCTGCTGCAACAGTATTGCAGTTTGTTCTTTGAGGCTAGGCTTACGTTGATAGGCTGATTCGCGCGGATTCCGCTTTATTGAAACCAACGGTGGAGTTAGTATGCAAGACTTGACGATGTAAGTTTGAGAGCTCGACGGTATCATGGTCAACGATAGATATATTTCCTAAGAAAAAGGTTGAAAGACGATGATGAGCAGGATGAACATCTGGGTTGTGTAAAGCAGGGCTTGAAAAGAAGTTACCAACGCCCGCTCTGACAGGATACAGCAATGTGGGACAGCCCAGCCCTCCTGCACCAATAACTAGAACCGATGCTTTATTTAGTTTTAGTTGACCTGAAAATTGTTTACACAGGCCTAACATTAGCATGCAAACCTGACTTTTGATTTTTGATTTAGAAAACGAATTGCACGGACATAGGGATCATACCTGATAGTCCCACCTGGGAGACGATCATTTGACGTCCATAGCGTATATGATCATCGAGAGATAACGATTCCTGCTTGAGTAAATCGACCTGAATGCACAGAGCCAAAACTTGATGGTTAACTTTTCACAAACTAACTCTTGAGAGACTGAGAATGAAATAACTACACACTTTTTGAGATTGTAATGCGTTATTCAGTTCGAGCTGAAGTTGAAGTAGCTTTGCATTAGCCTGTTGGATTTCTTTTTTGATTTCTTCAATCGGTCTTGAATTTCCCGAGTTATTCGTTGCGTTGGAAGGTAAATTGATAGTGGCCGTCATTCCTCGAGTGTCGTTGTTTGACGGCAGACTTGTCTTTATCTTGTGTGGGTCCGCAGTCGACAGGTCCCGCAGTATCAATAAGCCCCGGCAGCTGGGAAGAGGGTACACCTTGGCAACTGATTATGTGAGCAAATTCAGCAGAGAGGACCACACTTGACCTTGGATAGGCAGAATTTAAACTCCTGAGATACCATGTAGGGAATCAAACACCCTACACGGCCCCTGACAAAACTTTTTCAACCAAATCAACCTTACACCACACACAAACATCAACTGTCCTCTCAAAAAATTAAAACACACCTTTTATTGTGAGTGCAAACTGAGAAGTGTTAGAAAAAATGATACCCTTGTTCTGAAGCCTGAGGACTCCTGCCAAACCAAAACAGCCAGAAGTGTACAACACCAACCAAAATCATCAACTCAATGGCTGCAACTGCATCTATACCACCACCCCAGAGACCAACAGCATGGGAAGCACTCCAGGTTTGTCAAGTCTTGCTGATCCTTATGGAAAATCCTGAAATCTAACCTACCAATTTCCACACCACTGTATTATAGTCTTTCAAACTCAGTGAAAACCTTCAGGACAGGTTTGCCAGGGTACCCTCCCAGAGAAAGGCCCTAATGTTTGGGATTGCAGGTGGAACATGTATTGGTGCCCTCAGGTTTATTTCAACCAGGCGTAAGTGATTCAAACACTTGATTTATTTCATCTTGTTGGCATCCTGGGAAAGTGACTGATGTTTGGATGAAACTCAGGGGGGTGGTCTTCAGCCAATTGGGGTGTATACTCTTTTGTGTTCTTATCTTCAATATCTTACTATGAACTGAGCAAGAAGCGACAAACTGAGGTTGAGCAAATCCAACAAGTGGTCACTAAAATGAATCAAGTCAAACCAAGCTCCAAGCTGACTGCCAATCTGGCTTCTGAAGGCGAGAGACTGAAAGAGGAGAAAACCCCAACAACTGTTGATCAGAACCAGAATAAGAAAACATCTTGGCTCTGGTGATTTCATTGTGATTCCCTTTGTAATTAGAGCCTGTGTTTTGTCAAGTGATGTGTCTCTTTATATATCTGTAATTCCTTGCAGCTTTATACTAATTTTCACATGCATTACCTCTATAGATCTTCTACTAAAGTTTATTTCTTATCAGCCAAAATATATACTTACAAACTCAACACAAATAACATATTGTCTCTCCAAGAAACCTTGGCAAATCCCAAATTTTCCAAATTTTACTCACCAAAAAACACATTTTGCATATGGCCAGTACAGGTAGACTGTACAGCCCTGTACCAAGTCTCCATCAGATTAGTGGTATAATACTGTCATGCGGCTAGCACATACAATCAATCATTCAGTCACCCACCAACTTGGGGTCCAGGATTAGAAAGACATCTTTCCTCCTCAGTATTTGGTTTGGAAGGCCTTTCCCACTTTTATTAGTGCACTCAAAAAATCCTCTGATAACAAAGTGTCTTTAATCATTCATAAAGACATCCAAGATGTCATATTTCTATTATAAAAACCAATGGAATTCAGTACTCCCACCACTGGGACTCCTGGCATGAGCCTTCCATCCACCATGGTTTCAAGCACTGCCATTCCAGCATCCACTGAAGATTACCAAGGGGAAACTCCAATTTGAGTAAATCAAACTTTTGATTCTGTTTGTTTCTCTTCCTCAACAATACTACTCATTGCTTAACCAATTTTTATTTTATTAATCACACTCTAGGATAAACCAATGAAAATCCTCGTCAGCTTCAAGCTGTTTGTTGCCACCAGGAATAAGAAGGAAAACATTTGGATTCCAATCAACTCTGCAGCTGAGTTCCCAATGAACATACAAATTGGGCTTACAACCTTTGAACATTTCCAACAAGCTTCTACTTGTGATCATAATTTCCCCAATACACAATCAATAATCCTTGATTCACTCAGAAACCCAACCAAGTCTCTATCCTGGTTTGCAAGTATCCCCTGCTGCCCTGATTGGAAGAAAAGTGACAAGGTTTCTTTGAATACTGAGGACAACAGTGGGCTGCCACGCTACACTATTATGACTGTTAAATGTTAGCATATCCAGAGAATTTGTAGTGTTAGCTGAAATTACACTCTGCTACACTAATTGTTAGTGTAGCAAAAGATTCTTCAAGCCATTTGTTTTGTAGTGTTAGCTGGGAAAATTCACTGCTATGCTAACAACTAATGTAATTTTTCTGGTGCTAACAGATTTTGAAGTTTCCAGTAGCGTAGCAGCATCAGATCATTGCTGTGCTATGCTAAATTTTAGCTATTAGCTGATATTCTTCCCACTAGTTAGCTCTGAGGATTATATGCTAATACTGAATTTTGACAGCTAACAAGACACCTGTTAGCTGTGTAATTCAAATCATGTCTCCTGTGGGAATTAATCCCATTCTCAAAAGGAAGAGGGAGGTTTGCCATGGCCTAGTGATCAGTCTTGGCCACTAAACTTTGAGATTATGAGGGATTGGTGGGAATACATCTCATTCATGCAGCTCAGATTTGTCATTTTTTTTAAAAAAATCCCGGTTGAATTTTCATTTCATCATTAATTTCAGTCTCCTTTGAAAATTTGTCTTTTTTTTTTTTTTTAGTAATAACTTCCTCAATTGTTGACAGTTTTTTTTTTTATTAAGATTTTTTTTTGTAATAAATTTTTGATTCCTAACTGGCACTCCTACTCAGCTCCTTCATTAGCATCAGCTTCCACAATTGCTCCCCACAGACTCAACATTGTTCTCAGGACCACCCCCTTTCCTCTTAGCAAGTCCCCTCCCCTTCACCCACCACCCACAATTGCTTACCACCTTGCTACCCTACCCTGCCACTTTCAGCACAGCTACCCTGGGGCCACCTGCCTTGTAAGTCCCCCCCACCCTGCTGTCCTATCTGCTACTGTCTTCTCTGCTCCCTCCTAGCAGATACTATCCTGGGGCACCTACCTGGTAAGTCCCCTCACTCAGCCTCCCTGCTTAGTCAATCAGCGCTTGATTGATCAACATTTGATAGATCAAAAGTTTGATTCAATCAAAAGTTTGACTGATCCAACACTTGATCAATCAACCTTTGATTGATTAATGTTTGATTGATCAATTTTTGATCAATCAAACATTTGATTAATTGATGTTTAATTGATCAATGTTTGATCAATCAAACATTTGATTAATCAATGTTTAATTGATCAGATGTTTGATTGATCAAACATTTATTGACCAAAAATTGATCAATCACTTATACCCTGCTACCCTAGAATTGGCAAGTTATGCCTTGCCCTGCCCTTCCTAGCACTGCTACCCTGCCCTATTCTGCCTAGCCCTGATACCCTGACCAGCCCTGACCAGCCCTGACCAGCCCAGCCCAGCCCAGCCCAGCCCTTCCCTGCCCAGCCTAGCCCTGCTACCCTGACCAGCCCATCCCTGCCCAGCCCAGCCCTGCCCAGCCCTGCCCATGCCATCCCTTCCCAGCCCTGCCCTGCCCAGCCCTGCCCAGCCCTGTTACCCAGCCCAACCCTGCTACCCAGCCCAGCCCTGCCCTGCTACTCAGCCCTGCCCTGCCCTGCTGTGAGCCTGGGTCTCTTTAGTGACAACAGGACACAAGGAAAAAGCTTTGTAGAAGCTAACAAAAAATGAGTATGTTGAACTCAAGCTCAACTTTATGATAAAAGGAGCTAAGTTGCCAAAGGACAACCTCCAACCTAGAATATAGGTCTGCAATAAAGCACTTTAAGGGTAGTTGGGTTTGTTTAACCAAAAGAGGAGGACAGATTTGGTTCCTTTGTTTAAGGGGATGGATTGTTGGTGATATAAGGGAGGAAATGGTGCTGATAAACAGAATACTGGCTGGTTGGTTACTTCAAAGACTTGTAAGGCAATAATAAGAATGTAATTCTAATTGGTGACTTAGAAATCTGGGTGAAAAACCAAGAAGGCAGTAATGGGTGTGTTTATGTATGTTTTCTTTCCATCAGCTTAGAGTACTTCTTTAAATAGTACTTGGCTGGGAGCTTTTGGTGCCTGTATAAGTACATGTGTAATTCTCAACCTCCTTGTTGAATTACCATGTGGGCTTAAGCTGTACGTAGACCATGTGTCCTGTAATTAATCTGACACATGGTATTTGGGGCCTAGTGTAGCAACTAGTGGCTTGGCATTCTCAATCTGGAATGGCCACTAGTCTCAAAGTAGAAACCATTCATTTGTACTGTTACAATATGTGTTACAGTATCTTCTATGGGTTATGTCTTCCCTTTAGACTATAATCCTTATCTTTCCAAGGATAAGGTAATTATCCATAGGTTTCACATATTATAAGGTATGTGTTTTGTTTATTATGGGTTTATCCATTATTACATGAGCTGCAAAGCTCTATTTCCCTTTTCTAGGGGACTTTGGTTTATTTTGAAGTCTTTAGGGCAATAAGTGTTGGCCTAACTGTAGGTTTAGGACATACTTATTGTCTCTAAGGCTGACACCTTCCCTGATACCCAGCCCAGCCCTTCCCAGCCCTGCCACCTTGCCAGGCCCAGCCCTGCTACCCTTTTTAAACTTCTAAGTCTCCTCACCTCCCCATTTACTAACCCTGGCCAATTGATCAGCTTGCTCTGATCAATTGGCCTTTTCTTTTGGAACCCCCACCTCATAATCATCAACTGACTATATTTTTAGCTCCTACAGGTCTACCTCTCTCATCTGCAATGGGAAAAAGAGCAGTGTATGTATTTCATTTTATTTACTGTGATATCAATACCAATTATTGTTTTCTTTTCCTTTTGCCATTTATTATTGTTTTGATATCTGAATACCTTTATTTTTTCTTATTGGATTGACTTTAATGTTAAATAATGGATCTCAGGACAACATTGTTCTGGGGACCTGATTTGAATCATCAAAGTCATAAAAATGAAAATGCTCAGGCATCCAAGCATGAAAACAAGATGAAGCGTCAAAGGGAAAAGCATCTGTTATGTATAGAGAGTTTAGGCATAAAAGAAAAATCTGAATCATGGCCCAGGGTTATGTGTAGTCCTCACAACCTCTACTCAACTATTCCTCTGAAGAATAAAAAACCAACTTGCCACTCAACTCCATTGGAAATCAGTTCAGCATATAATGAAATCAACAACCATCACTTTATGAAGTCTGGGGTCAATGTTATTATTGATCCCCTTGACAAGACTGATGTGATTGCTATTGTAGAATTCACTCCTTATAAAGACCTCACCCCTTCCCAATTGGATGATCTCAACTATATTTCCACTTTCCTTTACCAGTACAAATGGTTCCTCAACTCTGTCTCATCCTGTGCTCAAATTATGTGTGGGCTCATGTGGGCCATTGGTTGGATAAAGTCTTATGATGAGCATCAAATAGTTGGCCAGTATATCAAGACATTTGATGAAACTGAGATGAAAGCATGTGATGATCACTATATTAAATATTTTTGAGTTGGAAATATTATTGGTAATCTCTTCAATGATCTTGCTCATAATACCTTTCAACAGAATCAAGATCTTATGAAGAAACACAAAATCCTTTCCTTTCCAAATCTTTCTTATGGAAAACTTCCTGAAGACACCACCTGCACTCCCCACATTGCTTGTACTACAGATGGATACTGTAATCCCCCACACACAGATACCAAAGATATATCCCAATTTGCCTTTGTTTTATTTCTTCCCACTTGGACTTCTGATTATACCCTGGTAGACTCTTCTTAGTATGATATCACATCTGGTCATGTTATTATTCCTGATCACTGCATTGGTATTGATTTTGATAATCAGCCTGGTATTGTTAAAATGAGTTGGAAACCTAATAAGTATACTCATTGTGCTATGCCTCATTCCACAAGCTCTTCCTTCACTTGTTTTGGTTTATCTATTGAAATAAATTTTAGTCTTGCTAATGCTTGTAGTAAATATTTGAAGGGTTTTTATAAAGATTTTGCCCAATACTTTGCTGATCATTTTTATTATATGTTTCATAGTATGGCTAGAAGCACATTAACAGCTAGTTCACTTACAATCTTGTTTTTATTTACTATTTTTTCCTCTTTTTGTTTCTGACTTCTAAGCTCTGAATTTACAAGGCTTCAACTATTAAATACTTAATGTTTCACTTTGTAGTTTATTCTTTTATATCTAGTAAGTTAATCATGATAAAAATAACTTCAAGCAGGGAAAAAGAGCCATGGTGTCAGCCTCCCTGATGCCAAGGACAAGTCCTTCTAGCTACAGGTGGTGCAAGAATAGATGGTAAGAGTTATATGGACTCTGGGTAAGGTACAAGTTACAATTCCCAAAAGATATGAGGGAATTGTGACGTAAAAATTGAGAGAAAAATAGATTAATAATTATATTAAATAAATTTAATATAATTAAAAACCAGAGGGGCCTGATAAATCAGGGGTGGTTTAGATCCCTCTAAGGTATCTTACAAATAAATGCAGAGGATTTAGGTACCTGGAACACTGGGGCCTGTTGGAACAGGGGTGGTTTAATCCCAGGAATGGAAATGGGGGAATATCTTCAAGAAAAGGGTTATTACTTACTAGTAATAAACCTTGAGGGATCTTGGGGATATTCTGGGTAAAACTGGACAGTTTGAAGCGCTTGGATGGATGGATGGTGGAGCTTGATGGGCACTGTGAAGTTGTTGGGGAAGACAGGGCTAAAGAATAACTACTAAGAAGCTTACCAGACTGTGTTATAAAGATGTGTATCTAATAATAAGTGGGTAAGGTTTTTAGTGGGTATTGGGAAGCATGAGGAGCCTTCTTTGGGCGGTTGAAGAGCTCCTTAAATAGTCTTGAGTTCCCCCTGGGGACCCTTAGGTTTTATTGGCCAACTTGTGGGATCTTAGGACCACATTTTGGCCATTTTTGCTTTCTTGGTGACGCTTCAGCAGCCCCTGCTTTGAATACACGTCACCAATTGATTTTTATTAATGTATTTTATTATTTTTTACATATTTATATTGTCTTACAGTCTGTAGTACATCAGTACTGGTTGTTATAGATTTAATACTAGTGGCTTATTTGTATTTTATAATAAGCCACAGTATTGTTTGTACTGTTTGTTCAGTCAGTATATTTTAATTATATGTATAAATAATAATACACTTTAGTATATTTAATTATTTAATCCCCAGTAACCGTTATTACATATGTAACATATGTAATGAGGTCACTGGGGCGTGTTTTTACTGTTTTGGGTGTACCTGAGTGACTGTGGAGTCCGCGTGCCAAGCTGGGAGTCTGTAAGGGGCTTAGTGCTTGCGCGGGGGCTTGTATCCCAACTTTGGCGCGGGCTTTCAGTCACGCGGGTTGAACTTCAAGCTCTGCGGACTGCGGTACGCGGGGTTTGAGTAAAACACGGTGTATTTACACTATCTCCCCCAATTTACACAACACCTCATTTCCGTGACTGGAAATGGGTTTTAAGCATATGTAAATATATATATAAGCATTTAATTACGGCAAGTACTTTTTATTTAAAAGGTACTTGCTAATTCTTCTTTGCTAATTTACATAGTGAAGGAGTAGGAATTAGGGGTACCTGTGAGTGAGGTACCCTAGGTTAAATTTAGTGTAGATTCAGAATATCAAATAATATTCTAAATATTATTTGATATTCTATATTTTTTTATAATAATTTTGTGGTAAACTTGTGACAGGTTGCTCTGTCATAGTAGCAAGCTGACATTCCCTACCACCAAGATAAGTCTCCTGGAAAAAGGTAAGTTTCTAACTAAAGATAAGGTTATTTAAGGAAAAAAATTTCAAGAGGACCTTTGGATGCCCTGTAATTTCTCAGATGAATTGCTCCATCTGGGATATTATTTTCAGGTAACCACTCATCTTTGTCTGCTGATTGGTTCTTATATCTGACAAGATAAAGTCTTGTATCTTTTCCCTGTATCCTCTCTTTTTTATCTTTCAGGATTTTATGTACTTTCAATTGTCCAGAAGGTGGGACCTCCATCAGGGGAACTGGTTGTTGAGTGACTGGTTCATCTTCAGTTCTGGATTGGTACTGTTTTACCAGACTGACTGGGAATACTGGGTGTTTTCTGGATAGTTCCTCTGTCAGTATGACTTCCACAGCATTTTTTCCATGAAGTTGTTTAATGGTAAAGGGACCTATAAAAGGGGGCTTTAGCTTCCTGCTACCTCCCAAGTTATTGAAGTTAATAGTGGATAAAAGGACCTTATCTCCTATTTTAAACTCAGGTTCTTTGTGGCTTTTATCCCATCTCCCTTTGTTGTATTCTACTGCTTCTTCCACACATTTCTTAGCATGTTGTTGGGTCAGATCTAACATTTTCTTGAAATCTAGTGCTGTTGGATGCAGGTGGGGTAATTTATCATTCAAAGTATCTTTGGGCATGCGTGGTATCCATCCTCTTTCCAAGACATATGGAGCTTCTTTGGTGGAGGAATGTTTACTACTATTATAGGCAATTTCCAATGCTGGTAGTAGACTAACCCAATCATGAGTGTATCCATCATGATTCTTAAATTCAAATCCAAAGGAGCAGAATCTACGTAACATGTCTTCTAGAGTTTGTATCATTCTTTCTGCTAACCCATCAGTCTGAGGGTGATAAGCTGTGGAGAAAGCTAGTTTAGTACCAAGCATGTCATGTAGGTTCCTCCAAAATTCTGATGTAAATTTGGGGTCTCTATCACTAATTATAATTTTGGGTATACCTACATCAGCCATGATCCTATTCCAAAACAACAGGGCAACCTCCATGGCAGTATCATCTTTATGGTTAGGTATGAACCTGGCTCTCTTGGAGAATCTGTCTACAACTACTAGTACTGAGTTATATGAGAAGGATCCTCCTGGGGGTAGGCCTGTCACAAAGTCCATGTTTATGATTTCCCACTTGTTAGTTGGTTCAGATATTTTCTGCAGTAAGCCAAATCTTTTTCCAGTTTGCTTATTGCCTTTCTGACACGCATCACAAGATTTGATGTAGTTGTGTACTTGTTCTTTCCAATTGATCCACCATGCTGTATATTTAATTCTCTCTACTGTTCTTTCTTCAGAAAAGTGTCCAGAATTAACATTATCATGGCATTCTTTCAGAATGTTATCAATTTGGGAAGGGTCACTTAGCACTAGTACACTTGAATGCCTATTCCTGAAATATAGAAGGCCATCTAGGAGACTGAACTTTCCAAGTTTATAATGTTTGGCTAATTCTTCTGGTAGACTGGCTATTAGTTCTGTTGAGCTGTTGTCATTTCTAAGTATGTCTACTAGTTTTAACAACTCAGGGTTCTTGTCATAGCTATTCTGGACTAATTCATAAAATGCATCATCTAGGTCACACACATGAATTCCCAGGATGGGAAATATGTCCTCATCTTCTGGGTCATAAGCAGGATTATCTGGGTTATTAGGCAAGGCCCATCTACTCAGTCCATCTGCATTTTTGTGCTTGGCTCCTGACTTATGAATAATAGTCATATGTCCTCTATACTGTTGAATTGCAATTTGCCATCTAAGCATATGTCTATTAGGGGTCTTCATATTCATCAAGGTTCTTACAGCTGTGCAGTCAGTTACCACTAGGAAGTTAGATCCTTCAAGATAGTAATGTAACTTTTCCAGAGCCCAAACAAGTGCTAAACATTCCATTTGGCTTGCTCCATATTTCTTCTCAGTACTTTTGATTTGTCTTGAGATAAATAGAATGGGTTTCTCTGCAGGTTTATCCTCTATTATAAACTCCTGATGGAGGGCTGCTCCTAGACCATCTAAACAAGCATCAATATACAGTATAAATGGTTTAGTATAGTCAGGTTGTGCTAAAACTGGTGCAGTGGTAAGGAGTCTCTTTAACTCTTCGTAGTTTTGTACTCTATCATAGGTCATTTCAAATATTGTATCATGATTACAGAGTGCGTAGAGGCTTTTACTTACATTTGCAAAGTTGGGGACATGTTGGCGGTAATAACTACAGAAACCTAGAAAGGACATAATTTCTGTTCTGTTCTGAGGCATGGATTTCATTAAGACTGCTGCCACTTTGTTCTGGTCTATAGCCAGGGAAAGACCTGAGACTACTCTTCCTAGTGCTTTAAGTTCTCCATATCCAAAGTTACACTTTTTGATGGACATTTTTAACCCTGCTTGTGTGGCAGTTTGGAGTACTATATTGATCTTTTCTAGGTGAGTTTCCCAGTCATCAGAGTAAATGATAATGTCATCTATGTATACCATCATCCAGTTTTGCCTAATGAATGAGCCAAAAATGGAGTCCATCATTCTTTGGAAGTGGGATGGCGCATTCTTTATGCCAAAAGGCATTCTGAGGTATTCAAAAATCCCTAGGTGACATATAATCCTCAGGAATTTCCTACTCTCAGGAGCTATGGGGATCTGATGGAAACCTTTCAGTACATCCATAGTGGTGATATACTTGGCCTTAGATAAGTTGTGTAATGAATGGTCTATCCTGGGAATAGGATAGTAGTCAGGTCTGGTGTAGTTATTCAGAGCACGGAAATCTCCCACCATTCTTGACTTTTCATTATGCCAGGCAATTATTACAGGTGTGGTGACTTCTACCTGTTCATTATGTCCAACTTTTCTCAGGACTTTAAGTTCTTGTAGCTCTTTGATGTGTGTTTCCAGAGCTTCTCTTGATTTGGGGCTGGAGGGGTAGGGTGGTCTCCTCAACTGTGGGGGATAAGGTTTGTCAATATTAAGTTCCAATTTCATGTCATGGCCCTTGATGTTACCAATTGGTTCTTCTGTAGTGCAGAAAGCTTCTTTATGTTCAAAACAAGTTTTCAATACATCCATCTTCTGTTCCTCATTTAATATGTCACTGACAGCAGCTTGTGATAAGTATTCTTTCTGGAAAGATAGTAGATCTTCTTGGATTTCAACATTGTTAATGGCATCTGGTATCTTGATGTTAATGTTGCAGATTTGGAATTTTCTTTTCCAATCACCACCAATAGTGTAGAATCTATCTTTACTCTGGAAAATATCTATACCATACATACAGAAAGCATCATTACCTAGGATCAGGTAATCACAGACTGCATCTTGTAACACTACAAATTCAACAGATAACCTAAGAGATCCTTTAGAGTGAGGAAATATTAGAGGTATGGATACTACTCCAATAGGTTTCATAGCTGAGTTGCAACTACTGAACTTGGCTTTTGGCATGGGCATTAAGTTATCTCTCCATCTGGGGTAACATTCATCTAGAAAGGTACTACTGGCACAAGAACAGAAAGCTCCCACGTCAAGGAGGACTCTTATTTCTTTGTTATCAAACAAGACAGTAGTATAACTAGTTTTCCCCATGGTGTAACTCATACCAGCTTCAGGTTTATTGGTGAGTAACTTTGCGTCAGATATATGGCCAACCTTCATGGAGGGATCCCATCTTTGTGGTAAATTAGAGTCACCATGTATAGCATTAATGGATAATTCATCCCCAATGTCAGCTTGGATAACTGAGATTCTCATCAAGTCTTCTTCAGCTGGTTCATTCATGACTATTTCAAACTGGGAATGGGTATCTTCTTCAGTTTCTGATGGGGTGTTCATTACTACCATATTTACTCTTTTACGTATATTGGTACATTCATTTTTCCAATGACCTTTTTCTCCACACTTGAAACATTCAGGAGTAGCAGTTTTCTTGGGTATTTCAGTTGTGGGGTTAACCTTGGTGGTTTCTTTTTGGAACTCTTTTCTCTCAGGGATGTTATTCCTGGTGTACTTCTTGTTCCATCCATTAAGGACTACCATTTCATTTAATACACTGCTGAATTCTGTCAGGTCTACATCTAGTGAGGGGAATCTACATCTCATTATACTCTCAAGATTTCCTTTACATTGACTCAGTAATCTGTTGTTGGCTTCTTCATCTGAGACTCTGTCATACACACATTCAATCCTTCTTCTTTGTTTCAAACACCATTCAGAAGCTGTTTCTGTGGTTGGATCAAAGTAATCTTTTTCAAAGGCTTGGCGCTTTTCATTTTTCCAAATTCTGGTGCCAAACTGGGCTTTGATTAATTCTTTCCACACTGACCAAGATTGGTGTCCTACAGCTTTACTTTTGGTAATAAACCAAGTAGAAGCCATTCCTTCAAAGAGTACAGTAAGTCTTGAAGTGATGACTTCATCATCAGCTTGGTAAGTCCTTACTATGTGATCAATGTATTCTATGAAACTCATGTGGTCATATTCTCCTTTACCATCAAACTTGGGCCAATCTTTTAAGGGGGGCATAAGTTTGTGTATAGCAGTCATATCAGAGTTTCTGTAAGGTGTGGACATTCTGGTATCTTTGGTCATAGGTCTATTCTGCATAAAAGGATTGTTATACCTAGGTTGGGCACTATTGGTATTGAGGGCGCTATGTTTTTCTTGAGGGACAATGTTGGGACTCAAGTATTGGAGATTCTTATAAGGATTATTTTGTTTCTCCTCTCTGTTGTTATAATAATTAGAATTAATATTGATGTGAGGAGCTTCATCTCTGTCAAGATACGTGGTGGGTTTACTGTCAGGTACCTTGTCACCATACTTATTCCAATTGTTTGTTGCTTGATTAACCATCTCTTCTTCACTGTATGAGCTGCTGGGTCCTTGAGGCTCGTGGTATTGGGGTTTTACTTTCTCCTCTTTCAAGGATTCTATACCTGAGATGATAGTTGTTAATTTTGAAATTACATTGTCTTTTAATTTCAATGATTCAATTTCAGAAGTAAGGACAGATAATTTGTTGTTCACTTGTTCTTCTAGTTTCTCAAATTTTGTATTAAAATTGTTATTCAGATTCATGATCAAATCTTCTAATTTATTGTTATTTGTTTCATCCTTTTTGAGGGAATTAATAACATATTCTGCCATTGTAACTTGGGAAGTTTGCATTTCTTCAAGAACATCTAAAGTATCATTAGTATTTTTGTTGATTTCTTTTGTTATTTCTTTAAGATTCTCACTGGTTTTGTTAAGTTCCATCAACATTTCACTATGATGTACTGGTAACTCAAGGGGCAAAGGTTTGTCCAGTGTTTGCAAAACTCTCATGGTACGCGCAGTAATATTGTCTTTAATTTCTTCTAAGCTTGTATCTATTTTATTAATAATTATTTTTAGGTTTGCTTCATTATTAATATCTAAAGTATTTAAATTATTATTAAGGGCTTCAATAGAATCAAACAAGGAATGTATTACAGAGGGTGCTAATCTATGTTCTTGTAGAGATTGGCCGCAATCAGAAGGAGATCTGTGGCCTTCTTCCACTTGACTGGGTCGTCGAAGTTGATGGAGGAGGAGCTTTTGTTCTTCCCTTTGTCCAATTTCTTGAACTTCAGGGTTTGCTTCTTTGGAGGCGCTGGGAAGTGGATTTTCTTTTCCTCCCAGGGGTTCCAACCTTTTACATAGCCCTCTATCTCGTCGTTGGGGATCAACTTCTGGAGAGCCTTCTGACTGTCTTGTGCCGTAGTCAGCAAGGCTCTCAGCTCTTCTGTAGGCCCCTGCCTTAAGGAGGCTTGGCACTGTTTCCAAATGGAAACGTGCTCTTTCACCCGGTGTCTGATCTGTTCTTCTTTCGAGAGGACCTGGATTTCCGGGGTGGAAGGGGGTTTCTGGGTAGCTGCCAACGAATCTGGGGGTCTCTCGTCGACGTCCATGGGGGTTTCTGCTTCCGTTTGAGGAGGCGGGAGCTCTTGAGGCGTCACTGAGAGCTCTTGGGGAGTTGGGGTGGCCTCCGGCGTGGCTGGGACAGGGCCTTTGCGCGCTATGTTCGTCATTTGTAGATTCTTGACGCGCTGGTGCAGTTCCTTGGCCGCCGCGAGTTCTTGTTGGACAGGGTAGGAGACCTCGAAGTTCTGGTTTGGTCGACCTGGTGGATTTAGCCATTATAAGTTATTTTTATTATGTATTTTTATATGTAATAAGTACTTACTGGGCTGGTTTTCCGCGTCGACGGTGGGAACAGTCTCTGCTTGGGTGGGGTTTTCAAAGGAAGCCACTGAAAGGAGATGTGTAAGTGCGGTGGAGATATCTGTTTAAGAAAAGAATGGTACGTACTTCTTTCCTGATATCTTTCCTTAGCTATCCTTTCTTTCTTCAGTTTTAATCCGCGTAGATAATTATGAAGGGTTATTTCCGCTTCAAGGTTTCTTTCTTCTCTAAGGTGAGAATGGTAAGCGGCAAGGATTATTCTTTCTTCTTCAGTGAGAAGGTCCCAATCTGTAGGGCGGTAGTTTCGTATCTCTTCCTCTTTTTTGAGGCGTAAAATTCGAAGGTAATGCTGAATAAGGGTGGCGTTCTCTTGTAGATTCACTGTACGCGCCGCAGATGTAAAAAATAAGGAATTGTAAGTATTTTAATACTGTAATTTTTTAGAATTTTTTATTAGTATGTATATTAATTGTATTAAAATAAAAAAATATAAAAAACTTACGATTTTTGTTAATTTTTGTTGGGTTGGTTTTTTGTAAAAAAAGATAAAGTAAAAACAGTTTTTTGTTAGTTGTTTTGAATTTTTTTTATAGGATGAGGATTTATAAAAAAAGGTGATAATTTTTATTGGTTTTTATATGTATTTTTTAAATAAAAAAATAAACAATTACGGGTTTTTTGTTTCAAAAATAAATTTGAAAATTTCCCGGCCAGACCCCCAATTGTCAGCCTCCCTGATGCCAAGGACAAGTCCTTCTAGCTACAGGTGGTGCAAGAATAGATGGTAAGAGTTATATGGACTCTGGGTAAGGTACAAGTTACAATTCCCAAAAGATATGGAGGGAATTGTGACGTAAAAATTGAGAGAAAAATAGATTAATAATTATATTAAATAAATTTAATATAATTAAAAACCAGAGGGGCCTGATAAATCAGGGGTGGTTTAGATCCCTCTAAGGTATCTTACAAATAAATGCAGAGGATTTAGGTACCTGGAACACTGGGGCCTGTTGGAACAGGGGTGGTTTAATCCCAGGAATGGAAATGGGGGAATATCTTCAAGAAAAGGGTTATTACTTACTAGTAATAAACCTTGAGGGATCTTGGGGATATTCTGGGTAAAACTGGACAGTTTGAAGCGCTTGGATGGATGGATGGTGGAGCTTGATGGGCACTGTGAAGTTGTTGGGGAAGACAGGGCTAAAGAATAACTACTAAGAAGCTTACCAGACTATGTTATAAAGATGTGTATCTAATAATAAGTGGGTAAGGTTTTTAGTGGGTATTGGGAAGCATGAGGAGCCTTCTTTGGGCGGTTGAAGAGCTCCTTAAATAGTCTTGAGTTCCCCCTGGGGACCCTTTAGGTTTTATTGGCCAACTTGTGGGATCTTAGGACCACATTTTGGCCATTTTTGCTTTCTTGGTGACGCTTCAGCAGCCCCTGCTTTGAATACACGTCACCAATTGATTTTTATTAATGTATTTTATTATTTTTTACATATTTATATTGTCTTACAGTCTGTAGTACATCAGTACTGGTTGTTATAGATTTAATACTAGTGGCTTATTTGTATTTTTATAATAAGCCACAGTATTGTTTGTACTGTTTGTTCAGTCAGTATATTTTAATTATATGTATAAATAATAATACACTTTAGTATATTTAATTATTTAATCCCCAGTAACCGTTATTACATATGTAACATATGTAATGAGGTCACTGGGGCGTGTTTTTACTGTTTTGGGTGTACCTGAGTGACTGTGGAGTCCGCGTGCCAAGCTGGGAGTCTGTAAGGGGCTTAGTGCTTGCGCGGGGGCTTGTATCCCAACTTTGGCGCGGGCTTTCAGTCACGCGGGTTGAACTTCAAGCTCTGCGGACTGCGGTACGCGGGGTTTGAGTAAAACACGGTGTATTTACACTATCTCCCCCAATTTACACAACACCTCATTTCCGTGACTGGAAATGGGTTTTAAGCATATGTAAATATATATATAAGCATTTAATTACGGCAAGTACTTTTTATTTAAAAGGTACTTGCTAATTCTTCTTTGCTAATTTACATAGTGAAGGAGTAGGAATTAGGGGTACCTGTGAGTGAGGTACCCTAGGTTAAATTTAGTGTAGATTCAGAATATCAAATAATATTCTAAATATTATTTGATATTCTATATTTTTTTTATAATAATTTTGTGGTAAACTTGTGACAGGTTGCTCTGTCATAGTAGCAAGCTGACACATGGAATTAGTAAGCTTGGGATTTGATTTTAAGAATTTACACAGGTACCCAGAGATTACAGGCGTTGATAAACGCACGCCAACGCCAACCTGCATGCCAAAAAAAATTGGCACGCGGGGCCTACACACCAATTTTGTTTGGCATGCAGGGTCTACACACCAAAAAAAAGGGCGTGTGGGAGCGCATGCCAAACAATTGGTGTGTGGGTCCACAGCCAATTTTTTTTGGCGTGTGGGACCCGCATGCCAATTTTTTTGGCGTGCGGGGCCCACACGCAAATTGTTTGGCGTGTGCTCCCACACGCCAAACAATTGGCGTGCAAGTCCCACACGCCAATTTTTTGGCGTGTGGGGGGATATCGCATGTGATATCCCCATACACATAATACATGTATGTATTATGTGTATGGGGATATACACACGCCCTTGCTCATGTAATCAAACCGGTGGGCCGGTTTGATTACGTGAGCAAGCCCCAGCCTGATTCCTGAAAGGAATCAGACCGTCGGTCTGGTTGATTTCAAACAGAACCACCACAAAATCAACCAAACCACGATCACCACCACCCACCAATTCAAAAAAAAAAAAATGTGAGTACCAAAAAAAAAAAAAAAAAAAAAAAAAAAAAAAAAAAAAAAAAAAAAAAAAAAAAAAAAACAAAGGAAAAAATGAGAAAAAAAAGATACAAAAATTAGAAATGTAAAAAAAAAAGAGACAAAAACACAAAAAAAAAGGAAAAAATGAGAAAGAAACAAAACAAAAAAACATAACAAAATAAGAAAAAAACCTCAACAAAAACAAAAAAAAATAAGATCATAAGGAAGAACATAAAAATTTGTGGGAAAAAGAATGCCCACAGGCCCAGGGCCCTCTCCAAGACCCAACTGGCCCAAAGACAGGGCCTAATGGCCATAAGAAGGGGCCCGCCTCTGCCCATCACCTCCAGTGGGCCCACAGGCCCACTTTGATGCTCCAAAGGAGCAATAAAACATTCAAAGGGGCCATTCAAACCCCCCAGGGAGCTCCAAAGGCCCCATATAAGCCCCAGACGTGCTCCATCCCCCCCAAAAGTGGCCCAATGGGCCCATCTGAAACACATTCATTCCCCCACATCTCTTCCAATTTTTTCTTAATTTTTTTACCGTAGATATAGTAACACGTGCTGACATACTCTCCCATTCAAATGCAAACAGATTCCGCACAATTCACCAATTTGACTTCAACAATCAACAATGTCTTCACATCAGACCAGTGAACTAGGACGTGAGATTCATTCCTTTATTTTGTGTATAATATAAGTAGCTGGCTCACTCCCACCCACCCTCCCACCATTACACAGGTTTGAATCTCTGGGAAAAATGCACAGAGCTGGGGCGGCAGGGCCTCTGAAATAAAGGCTGAATACAAGCAGTCAGACGATGAGAATGAACAGGTCTCCAGAACCCCAGCACCGGCTAGAAACACCTTAGGCGCCACTAGGCCCGCTGCACCACAGCACTGCCAGCATAATTGCCTAGGATGAAGTCATCCCAGTTAAACTGGGATGCACTCAACCAATTTAAACTTGGTTGAAATCAACTGATGAAATATAAATCCAAGGGACCCCCCTTGGTTTTATATTTCATTGGTTGAGGTCAACCTACTTTAAATTGGTTTTTTTGCATCCTTGTTTAACTGGGATTACCTCAACCTAGGCAATTATGCTGGCAGTGCAGTCCCACCCACGCCCTGAACTTTCAACTGACTCAATGGCATACTTATATGCACGCACTCCTGATCCCCTACCTCCAGTAACCAACCCAATCCCCAGGTTCAATCAATTTGCAAACCAATACAACAAGGATGTTCAATATGGCCAGCCCAACACGGCAAACCCAGCCGATGGATCCCCACGTGGAAGCGGAGAGAGGCAGACAGATGCTGAAGGTCACAAAACAACCCTCAACACCTTTGGCCAGTCTTACCTTCAAGACATACAAAGGGCCTATGCAGTCATTGGCCAGAGGTCCTCCAAAGACCCCAATGCAGACGGGAGACAAGAAATCAACAATCCAGCCATCCTGGACACCTCTGAAGACCCTGACACAGAGGGTGAAACAGATCACTCTGAAGATGATGCAGCAGACCAGCAAGTCCACAATGAATTCCGTCATGGAAGTCCCAAACCTACCTTCCACCAGGAGCCAGTCCATGAACCTGTGCCACGACAAACCCAATATTGCTATGACATGGTACAAATTGAAGATCCTACGGTTGAAGACCCTACAAGCAAAAAGGCGCGCCTGGACAACTCTGCTTCTTCTTCTAAAAATACAGGCCCCATGTATAATCTCTTCACCCCTCATCCCACCTCTCACGAATTCATCACTGCGCAATCACTCCTCAGCCTCAGAATTCCAAGTAACCCCCCTGTTGCTGGGCCATCAACAGTCAAGCCACCTACCCAAAGACCACCTGGCAAATCAATTCCTCCTCCCCCTGTCCTGAGGCCTGCTTGTAAGTCACTCCCCATTGATTATGCAAACCCATCTTGTAATTAACATCCCTACTTTGCGCACAGCTATGGGTCTATTTATCCCTGGCCCAATGCTTCCAAAAGCATTGGCAGATGATTTGAATGAAAATTTTGCGGGTGGAATTGTGTGGTCACACCATTCAGCCGAGAAAATGATTGAAAACATAGCATTCATCCTCACACACCTTCTCTCAATGGTCTCGCCACATCCAACAATGCCACAGGAGTTCAGCCAAGTTGTTTGGAGGGAAGTGGATACAATTCTGAAGGCATGCAAATTTGGTAATTAATCTCTGTTTTTCTAACTTGTTCATACATCACAAAGGCTGATATTTGTGTGGTATGCAGAGAGAATTCTTAACCCCACTCAACCTGGTGCTCTCTCTCTTATAACTCCTGAAGTTGTCAACATGGCTCACACTGCCAGCATATTTACCTAGGTTGAGTTCATCCCAGTTAAACTAGGATGCAAAAAAACCAATTTACAGTAGGTTGACCTCAACCAATTAAATATAAAACCAAGGGGTTTCCCTTGGATTTATATTTCATCAGTTGATTTCAACCAAGTTTAAATTGGTTGAGTGCATCCCAGTTTAACTGGGATGACTTCATCCTAGGCAATTATGCTGGCAGTGTCAGCTTGAGGCTTCCCAGGAGAACCGGAAGGCACCACCGTCCAAACATGTCCAGACCCACACACTTGCGGCGAATCTGGTCTCATACTTTTCTCCGAGTGACCTCGCTTATCTCCGGCTTACAAGTACTTTGCAAGACTGCTGGGCCCTTCAACACATGGAGCAACAGGGCAGTAAATGGCAGCCTCTCCCCCTGGACAAATCTTTGGTGCATACTGCCCATCTTGCATTCCAACAGACTTATGAAAACCTTGGAAGTCACGCAAAGGATGCATCAAGCTCCCAACCAAACACCTCCGGTCTCAAGGTCCTTGGTCTATACTTCACGGGGGCTATGTCAGCCTTATGTTACATCTGCGGTCTCCAGGCACCAACAAGAAAAAAGTATAAAAAGCTTGATGAGTGGTCAACAACAAATACGCCTGAGCAAATGCGGATGCTTGCTGGTCTCCTGGTTTTTGGTCCAACAACCGCCTTCATCAGTAACAAATCCAAGTCTGAACGTCTGACTACTTCAAATGCTTCAGCCTTATTGGAATTTGGTGCCAATGTTCTGAAACATAAGGTCAATAGTGGTAATACTTCTGTGATGCCTCACGGGACTTTGGATAACCTCTGATTATACTTTCACAACTTTTTGTGCTCCATGGGATTTAACCAGATTTGTGATGATGGTTTGCCAATGGTTGATTGGAAAAAAACCCATGAAGAGTTTCACAAATGTTTTTCTATTCAAAACCTCCAAATTTTGTTTTCCCAAGATATAGAAATAGCTGTTGCCAACTACCACTTCTGATATATGTACCGGGGGTTTTTTTTTCTTTGGTTTCCCTTTTATTTCTCAGTCAAATGCCCTTGCCTTGAGTTGTAATTTCCACCACTGTCTTGCTCATCCACTTGAATAAAACATCAGACTTAAGTGTTTTTTGAAATATAACCCAAACAGAGTATTATTAATAGGCATCCAAGGAGTACTCACCTGGTTTTGTGGTTTCTACATTATTGAAGGTAGGTTGTGGCCAATTTTTGATGATATATCAGTAGTAAACTATAGATTATCCAGAATTGGGCTATTGGTATTCCTTAGTGGTATCATAATCATTATATTAAAGGATCTTTTATTAATATTAATAAAGATATTAACTTATCATTGTGTAATTTGTTATTGTCACTTCTTATAAGTATTCTTTATTATCATAGAGTACCCTGAATTATTCATGTGTTAGTTAATCAATGTATTATTAAATTAAGTATAGTAATTATTTTAAAGAATGTAGTGATCACTTCTTAAAGTCATAATGATGAATTAATAATACTTATAATAATCACTAGAGATCTTAAATAATATTAAAGAATAATAAGAATGGTAAATATTAATAAGGATAATAATAATTAGTGTTACTTGCAGTAACTTGGTACATTTAATCATTTAGGGATCAAAGAGTGAAGAGTAGTGGAAGGGGAAACAAAGTCTAGCCAAGCAGCTGCTGGGCTCTTGTGAAATAACCTGGAGACTTCAGGGAGAGGAAAGGGAATTGTGGGGGTCCGCTTGACTATCACATGTATCCTATGATTATCATTGAAAAACGCTAAGAAGATGGCTGGCAATGGCTTAGGGTCCGGGGGAACTGTGGCAGGAATATATGTTGTGCTCCCGCCCGTTATACTGAGGAAGACAAATGGCCGGTTATACGCATTGGCCAGAATGGGTCCCACATCCAAATTGCTCATCCATTTGTTCATGTGGACTGATCCACGTGGGTCAGTCACCTGAACACGTTTGTAAGCCCGGTCGAATTCTGAAGGCCCCCCAAGGTTTCTTGTCCAATGTGCCTTGTTCTTTTCCATCTCTTCTAACACATCGTTGCGCACTTGGTACCACCCATTGGCCTTAGCGTAGGGATCCTCTGGTCTATCTGCTTCCAATGCATGTGCCACACATGCATAACCACAGTTCCCATCACCTGCAGGGTTATAAGTGGAATGCAGATATTTTATGAACCATGGGGGAAGCTGAGCCTGACAAGAATGATGAGAGGTTGGTTATCAGTTTGAGTTAGTGCATTCCTCCTTGTCCGTGTCAAGCTTGGGTCACTCACTGCAACGTCAGGGTTTGTATTTCCTTGTCTTGTTTGGCCAGCCTTGGGTGCATCCTCAGCATCTACATGCCGGTCCTATGAAACATACAATGGAATCAGACATTGATAATCTAATGTCAAAGGTATAGTACTTACCTTGGCTGTGGGGGGTGAATGTGGCCTGGCCTCACCCTGCAACTGATCATGAGAGCTTGAGGCTTTTCTTGAGGCTTCTGGAGGTGACAGCAGCATTTCCTCAACCTGCATCTCAATAGATGAGGATGAATCCACTGGGGGATCAGTTTCTTCATCTGATTCCCCACCTGGGGCCTCAGATTCTTCAACTGATTCCCCATCTGTGGCATCAGATTCATCTTCTGATTCCCCAGATGATTCTTCCTCTGATTCCTCATCTGGGGCATCACGAATCTTCATATGAAACTGCATCTGCGGAATCAGAATCTTCATCTGTTACTCCTTCCATACTACCATACTTGGGCTGCCATGTTTCCTTGCGCGGTGAAGTTCCTGATCCAGAAGACCCCTGATTCTGTTTTCCAATAGTGAGGCTTCCCACTGGTGGGGTATGATTTCTCTTGACTGCTTAGTAAGTCCATCATTATCATTCCATCAGTTATCAGCCTCTTAAAAAGACATGCAATAAAGTTGCTTACGCATGAGTGTCTCTACACTGGGAAGCTCATCCAGGTCCCCAGAGGAAGAACCTGAGGATATGTGGTCCAATGGACCCTGCACCCGCTTGAACTTTTGCTTACACCCTCTTCCTTTGGATACACAGGCCTTCTGTCTTGCTTTCCTTGCCTGTGCCTTTTGGATTTGCGCTTCCACAATTTCCGCATGGGTGTCATGGCGCTTTTGAACTCGCCCACTACCCTTTCTCTTCTTCCACGGCCTTTCCAGTATGTGTTTCACTTGGATAGGATCAGGCTCTGCAAGCGGAACCACATGCGTGTTTGCATGGACTCTTCGTAATTTTTTCATTTTTTCTTCTAAAGCCAAGGGGTGGTGGGAAGCCAAGATCTCCTGCTTGAAATCCTTGAAATTTTTGTCAAAGTTGTACACAGGTTGATCAAGAGCCTGCAATGAACATAGAGGAAGATTAGCTAGGAGGGACATGAACAAGCCATACATCAGGCGGACTCGCTGGACCGTCAGGGTTATAGGCCAGATGCCACTGGACATGGAAATCAGAAGGCTCCACATCTCCCCTCCCCTGGACCAAAAATTCAATAGTGGGCAAACACGGAATGCCCAAGCCGGCCTGGAAATTCCCTTTGCATTGAAGGCTGGGATCCCCAGGCTTGGATTTCTTCATCTTGATGAACTTGGTGTACTGAGACAAGGCCAACTTGAGTGCATGACAGGCAATTTTGCAGCTGAGGGACTTGAAGGCATTTGGTAGACCGGTTAATCCCTTCTGTAACTCGTGTGCCAGGTTTGTGTGGGCTGTGTCAAGCTGTCAGTCCACCGCAGCAGCAATTGTAATGAACAGTGTTGCAAAGTCGCACCTAGCGGACATCACATAGGTTTTCAGCCAGCTGTGGGCAGATTCACATTGTGACGAAGTCAGATTTCCTAGATGGGGTGTCATTCTGGCCCATGCATTCATGAACTTCTGTTGCTTGCTCCAGAAATCCTTGTATAGGTATTCATAGACGTTAGTTTGAGTGACTAGGTACCAAGTCAGTTGCGCCCAATTTGAGTTGCAGGTGTCCTCATTTGGGGCATGTGCAACCTCATGCCAGAGCCTCATGAATTTGGCCCATTCTTTGCCATTGCCAGAAAACGCTTGCTTGCAGTTTTTCACAATTTTCCAATCAATGTGCCACATGCAAAAGTTGGCAGTTGCATTGGGGAAGTGCTTTGAGATAGCATTACGCAGTGCCAATTCCCTTTCTGTCACAAAGACCTTTGGCGTGTGGTCAGCGTCCCATATAGATCTATGGGTATCACACAGGCACCGGAGTCCAGTCAGTTTCTGATGAGAATAGGTGATTAGTCAAATATACCACCCACTTCAACTTATAAAGAGCCCATGAGTAGGCCTCATTCTTCTTGTTTCGCATCAAACCAAAACCAATGGAAAAACTGTGATTGGTTGCAGTTTGGCCAACCACATGCAGCAGGGGGTAGTTTTTCAGGTTTGTCTTGTACGTGCAGTCAATTTTGACCACATGGTGGAACCTGCAAGCCAGAAGCAACAATCCTGGGTGCGCAAACCACAAGTAAAGGAGCTTGCCGTCTGTGTTGTAAACGTCCTCGTGTGCCCAATTGGATTCATTGAGGCAGCGTAGGAGGTACTTGATTGGGGTGTTGCCAGCCCTCTTCTCTGCCCTCAGTGCCTCCTTTGTGTTGTAAATTGTTTGGTTGGTTACAAACCTTCCTTCACTGCTAGTAAGGAGTCTGGCAATTGCCTGGGGTTGCATTCCAAGAGACAATAAGCAAGCAACCTCGGTTTGGCCTTTGACAGAGAGCTTCTTGTGGATAACCACATGTTCCAGATCGATTGGACCATGATTGTGCTCAATGGTTTTTTGGCAGCGGAGTTACCATGGTGCATCCTTGCATTTTACTGAAGTTGGTTTGTGGCCGGATATTTTGAAGCAGCACCCCAGTCGCTTATTCCTAGATTCTCAAAACCGGATAGCATTGACTGAGGTTTGGTCTTCCCCGCCAACTGTGCATGCAAAGTAGACATTCTTGTCCCGCTTGGATGCACAAACTTTGAGAGCATAACCATGCTTGTGGGCCCATGTGGTGACAAAGTGTTTGAGATCAGTGACACATGTGAAAAGGAATTCGGGTGGTGCATCCATTGCATCTGGAAACACAAGTAGTTCAGCCAGTCTGCCTAAAGTGAGATAATTAAGAAACCAGAAGAACTTACTGCCAACTGAATAATCATAAGATTGTACATCTTCAGATTTCATCAACACTTTATGCGGTTGATTGGCGGCTGGTAGCATTGCGGTGGCCAGCGGTGAATGTCCTAAAGGATTGAGCGGGTATTTTACTGGAAGATTGTGTAGGCAAACATTAGGTCTTGGTAAGATGAAAACAAAGTGGAGAAATATTTGAAGACTCACCTTCAGCCACAGTTTGAGGGACTTGAGGGCTGAAAATTGCAGGGGGAAACAGTTGAGGGCTGGGTGGTGCAGGTTGATACCCGCCGGGAGATGTAGCCATGGCCCTTGGGTATTTTACTGGAAGATTGTGTAGGTAAACATTAGGTCTTGGTAAGATGAAAACAAAGTGGAGAAATATTTGAAGACTCACCTTCAGCCAAAGTTTGAGGGCCTTGAGGGCTGAAAGTTGCAGGGGGAAACTGTTGAGGGCTGGGCGATGCAGGTTGATACCCGCCGGGAGATGTAGCCGTGACCCTTGGTTATTTTACTGGGAGATTGTGTAGGTAAACATTAGTTCTTGGTAAGATGAAAACAAAGTGGAGAAGTATTTGAAGAATCACCTTCAGCCACAGCTTGAGGGACTTGAGGGCTGAAAGTTGCTCTGGGAAACTGTTGAGGACTTGGTTGTGCAGGCGGCCAAATTTGAGGGCTAAATGGCACAGAGGAGGTTATTTCCCCCAGAGATGGCTGCATATCTTGCATGACAGGTATGGAAGGGACTTTATTTGTCTGTGGCGGAGCAGGCACTGATGGTTGGCCAACAGGGAAATTTTGAGAGGTTGGCAGGCCTTGGAAGTGAGTGGCTCCAAGAGTGAATGGGTTGGACGGGTGGGACAATGGTTGGGGTCCCGGCTGCCAGTAGTTTGAGATTTGTGGTGCTTTATGGGGTTGCGGAAACGGATGGGATGGTGGGGCTTGAGTTATGTGGGGTGGTGCGTAGAGGGCTGGCTGAGCCAGATAGGATGGTTGGGCTGGATCAAGCTGATAGGTAGAGGCTGGAGGTCAATGGTGATTGTCAGCCCTAGAGATATTCCAGAGTATCCTAAGCACTGACTAAAACTACAAAATAAAATAAAAATAATGTATTACTAATGTAAATAATAACATATCATAAAATATTATTATATCAATCAACTCAGAATGTAAAATTAAGTGGGATAGCTCACTCAAACCACCACTAAATTCCTACTCCTTCTAGTACTTTATCATATGATAAAGATACTTTAAGAAACAGGGAATAAAAGTATAAATTATTGATTAAGAAATTATTGTCATAAAAGCTGAGAGACAATACACTTATTTGCATAAATATAATAATAATAAAATTATGCTTATAAGAAAGAAATTACCTAAGTGGAGGTCATGGGGACATAGAAAATACTGTGCTCAATTCAATACAATTCCCATTACATCATGGTATATTTGAATTGTAATACATTAGAGCAGAATTTAGAATAACATTCTAGAACCTTCCTCAAGGAATCTCTAGAATATAAAAGGAGGCCATTTCTGGCCTAGGATTGGTTCCTCAGCATATTCCCCTGTACCATTTTGTAAGTACTCTGAATATTCTCCTCCTACTATTAGAGTAGTGTATCCCCTTTATATCAAACCCAACCTTTATTACTGGAATAGTCTCAAGTTACCTTAGAATTCCCCATCTCTTGGCCTTGATCTGTTCCTTAGAAAGCAGTTGCTGCAAGACTACCACCTCTGACAGTAGCCAATCAGCTTAAGTGCTTGCCAGCTGCTTAATAGCAAATTCTTATTGCTATACCTTTCCCAAAAAGACAAAGAATAGCCAAACCTACACGGTTAACTATTGGTCTTCTCCAATTGAGTGATTTGTATATCAAATATTCAATTATAAGGAGTTTTAGGTTATCCTCTGTGCATAGTTTGGACACTATAGAGAGAATAAATTCAATTATTTATTCAGATAACCTTTCAGCACAGTGACAGTACCTGGTTTAATTGTAAAATTAAACCAGTGTTTCATACACATAGCTGACAGTGATAGTGGGTGAATTGAGACAATTGTACCTCATATGGGCGGAACACAGGCTGGGTTACTGGGTGGGCTGGGGGGACAGGGTTTGGCTGGATTGCCAGTCTGTAGTTGGTGTCTGTGAAGCTGTAGCTGGCTGGGTGGGCTGGGGGGCTTGGCCATATTGGTTGATTGGGTAGCCATAGTTAGTTGCTAGGTGGCCTGATTGATTAAGTGGAGCTCCAGGTTGGCCAAGCACATGTGAATTCCATACGCAGAGATTTGATTTTGATACAAGTTGCCAAGTGGGGCGCCAGGGTGATGGTTGGGGTTGACCTCATAGAATCCATATGGGCGTGGAGGCTGATTGCTTGCGGAGTTGTAATCACCGGTGTGAGACATCTTTTGCTGCTGATTTGGTGATTTGTGCGGAATCTGTTTGCATTTGAATGGGAGAGTATGTCAGCATGTGTTACTATATCTACGGTAAAAAAATTAAAAACAAAATTTGAAGAGATGTGGGGGAATGAATGTGTTTCAGATGGGCCCATTGGGCCACTTTTGGGGGGGATGGAGCACTTCTGGGGCTTATATGGGGCCTTTGGAGCTCCCTGGGGTTTGAATGGCCCCTTTGAATGTTTTATTGCTCCTTTGGAGCATCAAAGTGGGCCTGTGGGCCCACTGGAGGTGATGGGCAGAGGCAGGCCCCTTCTTATGGCCATTGGGCCCTGTCTGTTGGGCCAGTTGGGTCTTGGAGAGGGCCCTGGGCCTGTGGGCTTTTTTTCACCCACAAATTTTTATGTTCTTTCTTATGATCTTGTTTTGTTTGGTTTGTTTTGAGGGTTTTTTCTTATTTTGTTCTGTTTTTTTTTCTCAATTTTTAACTTTTTTTTTGCATTTTTATGATTTTTTTATGATTTTTTTTTTTTTTTGTTTTTGTTTTTGTTTTTGTGTTTTTGTTTTTTGTTTTTTGTTTGTTTTTTTTGTTTATTGTTTTTTTATTGTTTTTTTTTTTTTTCAGATTTTCAGACTTACTGGTTTGGTTGTTATCAAATCAGTGAGCGGCTTTGTTGTGGTTCTGGTTGAAAAAACCAGAACCACAAGTCTGATTCTGTTCAGGAATCAGACCCGGGGTGCTCACGTAATTGAACCGGTGGACCGGTTCAATTACGTGCTCACACATATGTGTATATGCAAACGCATTCATATACACATATGTGTTGTATGTATTTGGGGATTTTGCATGCAATATCCCCACACGCCAACCCCCGCACGCCAAACAATTGGCGTGTGGGCCCCGCACGCCAAAAAAAATTGGTGTGTGGGACCCACACACCAATTGTTTGGCGTGCACTCCCACACATCAATTGTTTTGGCGTGTAGACCCTGCACGCCAAAAAAAATTGGCGTGTAGGCCCCGCACGCCAAAAAAAAAAATTGGCGTGCGGGTTGGTGTTGGCGTGCGCTGTTGGCGTGCGTTGTTGGCGTGTGTTTATCAACGCCCAAGATTACCAAATGGAATGTGACTCGAATAAATAATTACAGTGTGTAGATTAGTATTCTGTCAACAGGGGGGGTTGAAGATGATACATTGTTTCTCTTTGCAATAAACATCTGATGTGGAGCCAAACTTCAACCAGAGACTGTTTTCAAATCCTCACTTCAGAGTCAACTCTCCAATTAATTTCCTTTTGTCAAACCAAATGTGTATCAATCTATTCAGCCAGCACCAATGCCCAATCAATATGGAAATATGACTGATTCATCAGGTGGCCATACCCGCAGATCTTCACAAGTCACCACACCTATAAGGCAATGCAGAATGAGTCATCCTTTGCCAGATTCACACCTGTCAATTGTGCAACCAATTTTATTAAAAAGAAGTCACATTGCATCAGCATCATTGGTATCAAATTCCCAATCAAAAACACAAAAAGACCCTACATCAGAATCTTCAAATGAAGAAAAAACACTCCACTCCCTGGAAAGAAAAAGAACAACAATACTCTGAGTCAGCTCATATCAACCTCTGATTTTCCAAGCTCAAATGTGATTGATCTTGCTCAAGACTCACCATGGGAGTTTGCTCAGCACTTGCATGCAAGTGCCATTACCCCTCTCTTTAGGAACCCGGTAAGATCCCTGCAGAAGTTATGCATAATTTTGTCCTGAATGTTTGCTTGTTTGGCTGAATTGATGCTGAACCTTTCTGAATTTGTGTTGAAGATGGGTTCATATCAGCTTGATAATCAGACAAACTGGACTATTTTCATTCTTTTAACTTTCCCACTGCAAAGAAATCTCAACTTCTTGGAAGAAAACAGACTTTTCTTGATGTAAAAAAATATTTTCATTGATCACATGCTTGTTGTGTC
The DNA here is from genome assembly GCA_007896445.1 of Puccinia hordei. Lineage (NCBI taxonomy): Eukaryota > Fungi > Basidiomycota > Pucciniomycetes > Pucciniales > Pucciniaceae > Puccinia > Puccinia hordei. The sequence continues at coordinate 161,847 of RDRW01000313.1, read as the reverse complement.
TTCCACAGGGCTGAAAATTGGTTTTCATACACGGAAAACAAAACTTTTGGCTTGGTAGATATACATTTCTTATGAAATTGCATAAATTAAATGAATCATCTTTCTGTTTTCATCACTCAAGATACTTATAGATGTGTGGAAAAAATTTAATATAGTGGATAATTATATCTTGTTTATTGATTTATGCTATAAGTGTCACATCTTAAGAGATGAAAAATGTTTACCTTTTGAACTGAGCTAGCTTCAATCACTGGCTAAACCCTTGATGTTTTTTTTCTTCTTTGCAACAAAGGATGAAAAAGTGCTGAATCAACCACTGTAACCACCTTGTGATCTGGCAGGTGGCAGATAGGCATCCAGGCATTCTCAAATACATACTTTTTAGGGAATTTTCCTATTTTTTTCATGAGTTTTGGAAGTAAAGTCCAAGTTCAGGGGAGCCCCAAATTATCCAGCGGGTGAAATCACTTCATAAAATCCCCAAAAAAGAATGTGTGTACATATAGGTGAAAATAATATATAACATTTTTAAATATTTCACCTAATATTCCAGTGTTTTGTGGGCACTCAGCTCAGCATCACTTGGCTGTGTGGTAATATAGGTTTCACACAAATGTAAGCGCATACAGTTGTGTGAAAAATTCTTCCAGCTATTTCCTCATAAAATGCAGACAAAATTTAAACCAGATTAAAGCTATGATTTAAGACAAACTGTCATATTTTTGGCAAGGATAATACCTTGGCACAAGGGGAAAAAGTTCCAGAGGGGACCAAGTTCAAGCATAATTGATAATTACTCTGTCACCTCCCATACCTCCTTTTGAATTCTGTGTGCACTGAAAATCATGAAAAGAATGTTTGAGAGCAAACTATGGGGTATGGGTTCACACAGAGGTTAAAATTCATCATGGTCAAAAAAATTCTTATCTTTGGTCAGAACTATTGATCAATTCCACCTGATCATACTATTACAGTTGGGCTGGGTTTCAAAATGGTTATGGAGTACATTATACAGGTGCATTACAAAAAACATCTGGCATGATTCCAGGTAACATCAGTATAGATTGTGCATTAAATCACCTTGGCTGTTTAACCAAGATCAGACCAACTTCAAACCACAAGGATCAGACCAAACCTTGGCATGAGTTTGAAAAAGGCACTTGGAAACAGGTGCTGAGCAAACATCTGTGGTGACTTGGATGACAAAAAGGCAAAGGCAAAAACCAAATGTAAAAAGAAAAACCCTCAATTTGATGATCCAAAGGATTTTTTTCCAAACCAACTTGGCGTTCAGGTGATGTGTGCATTTCTTGATAGCCAAGTGTTTGAAATGAATGTATACTGATATAACTGTGAAGAAATGCTGACATGTACAATTCCATCAACCTATACATGCTTGTGGTGTAAGAAAGATGTCATGGTGTCTGCAAGCAGGTTTCCAAATTGTTTTACTCATTGTGATGGTTCTTGTCGTGGTATTCCAAATCCTGTTTCAAGTATCATTCAGCTTAATATGCTTACATCAACTTCCAGGAGATATAATATCAGCAATGCAATTGCAGAATTGGAATCTAGGATAAATTTAATATATAGTCACCCATTTATGTCTCAAAGTTTGCATGGCTAAATCAAAAGATATATAGTTAAAAAGAATTATAGGGAATAGTAGACACATAGTATATATATAGAAGTAGTATATAGTTTAGTGTCTGGTCACAAGACAAAGCACATGCTCTGTGGCACAGCCTGATTACATAACATCACCAGCAGAAATAGCTCACTTTATGCACTCCCTGCATGAAGCAGTGCAAGATTAGACAACACCACCAGCATAAATAGCTCAATTTATGCACTTCTTGCATAAAGGAAGTGTAGAAAAAGAAACCCCACCAGCATAAATACCTCAATCAGATGTTACACCAGCAAAAATATCTCATATTTTACTATATAAGGAGGCAGGGATACAGAGACATTGGATTCATCCCAGTCCCCACCATCTAGCTAGCAAACTAAATAAAACTACCCATCCATATAGTAGTGTGATCTTAATCAGGTGACCCACAATAGAATCTTTCATATCATTTTAAACTACACAAAAGAAATAAAGGAGGAAAATTTGTACTCTTTTAACTAAAGGTTAAGGAACAGGGCACACCACTTTGAATATTTCACATTATACCAAAAATCCTTCTACTCATTTTCTCAGACTGCATCTAAAAAGGAAAACAAATAAATCTTACACATATAAATACTGTTCCTCGTCAATTCCAAAATCTTGTATTCCATTTACCACAACTTTCTGTAACAATCATTCCACCATCTACTTCCCTGATCCCTTCATCAAGCTCATTGCTGATTATTTGTAGTTGAAATTAGATCTTTGTCTGATAAGAGATTACTAAATAAATAGTTCTCTTAAAGAAAACAAAAAGAAAGTTATCAGCCACAACAATAAATAAAATTGTTGTGTTAACTCTTGTATCAAATAGAGGGGCAGGTCTTTCAAACCACCCTTAACAGTTGTAATAAATTCATACATACCTGAAATACTATAACTGTTATTTCCCCCTCACAGAACTACCCCATCCAAAAAGGAGTTCTCATACCATCAAAAAGGAAGGATTTCTCATGGATGCCCCAAATGTCATCAAGCAATCACTTCTGGCGCCAAGCTTCCACCAAAAGCACTTGAAGAGGACAGAATCAAGCAGACTACCCAATTTGGATTGCTCACCAAATATTTTGCCCCTGTAGAAAAATTTGATAACCAGGTTCTCAATAAGATAATAACTCTATGGCTGTTACAAAAATAATTACCTTTTGATTGTGTTGAAGACCCCTATCTCAAAGCTACATTCTCCTATTGTCAAGCTCAAGAAAATTTGCTCAAAAAAAGTGGTCTGCAACTTCTGGACAAGTGGTGTACTTGGATTTAAAAGAGGCTATGATCCGCCGGTTGAAGGTGAATATCATTGCATTGGATTACTTAAACTCCTTTAAACTACATTTCAACATAATTCTGAGAGCAAGTTCAGCTTGATACATGATGTTTGGACCACAAAAGGAAATTGCTTTGGATATATTGGAGCTTCTGTCTCTTTTATTGATAAGGATTGGAATTATCTAGTGCTGTGTATATTTAATTTTCTGACCACTTATGGCAGGGGAAAAACTTATCAATTGTGGCTATTATTAAACAAGTGAAAAGAAAGGTTGTGTACTATGGGACTTGAACCCACAACCTCAGAATTCATGAGTGATTCTCTAACCATTGAGCTAATTATGTATTGCCTAATGTTGAATACATTTTGATGTGTATGCTTGTGTGATGGTGATGATGATGTATTGCCTCCAATGCTGGTATGAAGTCTCACATGGATGTGTTAGCAATTTGTATCAAGCAGTGCCTAGTTTTACACTTCAACAGCTATCTCCTAATTAGATACCAGAGCTAAGTGGGTAGGTGAAGTGAGTCACCATGGTTAATTTGGTATGTATATTCCATTTATTTAATAATATTTTGATGACTGTCATTATTTTAGACATGAGGTGACTGTTTGGCATTTTTTTTTTGCATGCAACAGGTTATGTCAGCCTCCCTGATGCCAAGGACAAGTCCTTCTAGCTACAGGTGGTGCAAAGATAGATGGAAAGAGTATATAAACTCTGGGTAAGGTAAAAAGTTGCAATTCCCAAAAGATATGGGGGAATTGTGACGTAAAAATTGAGAGAAAAATGAGGTAATAATTATATTAAATAAATTTAATATAATTAAAACCAGAGGGGCCTGATAAATCAGGGGTGGTTTATATCCCTCTAAGGTATCCTAAAAATAAATTGCAGAGGATTTAGGTACCTGGAACACTGGGGCCTGTTGGAACAGGGGTGGTTTAATCCCAGGAAAGGAAAGTGGGGAATATCTTCAAGAAAAGGGTTATTACTTACTAGTAATAAACCTTGAGGGATCTTGGGGATAATCTGGGTGAAACTGGACAGTTTGAAGCGCTTGGATGGATGGATGGTGGAGCTGGGTGGTCACTGTGAAGTTGTTGGGGAAGACAGGGCTAAAGAATAACTCCTAAGAAGCTTACCAGACTGTGTTATAAAGATGTATATCTAATAATAAGTGGGTAAGGTTGTTAGTGGGTATTGGGAAGCATGAGGAGCCTTCTTTGGGCGGTTGAAGAGCTCCGTAAATAGTCTTGAGTTCCCCCTGGGGACCCTGTAGGAATTATTGGCCAACTTGTGGGATCTGTGGACCACATTTTGGCCATTTTTGCTTTCTTGGTGACGCTTCAGCAGCCCCTGCTTTGAATACACGTCACCAATTGATTTTATTACTGTATTTTATTATTTATTTACATATTTATATTGTCTTACAGTCTGTAGTACATCAGTACTGGTTGTTATAGATTTAATACTAGTGGCTTATTTGGATAATAAGCCACAGTATTGTTTGTACTGTTTGTTCAGTCAGTATATTTTATTTATATGTATAAATAATAATACAATCTAATATAATTAATTATTTAATCCCCAGTAACCTTTATTACATATGTAACATATGTAATGAAGTCACTGGGGCGTGTTTTTACTGATTTGGGTGTACCTGAGTGACTGTGGAGTCCTCGTGCCAGCTGAGAGCCTGTAAGGGGCTTAATGCTTGCGCGGGGGCTTATATCCCAACTTTGGCGCGGGCTTTCAGTCACGCGGGTTGAACTTCAAGTTCTGCGGACTGCGGTACGTGGGGTTTGAGTCAAACACGGTGTATTTACACTATCTCCCCTAATTTACACAACACCTCATTTCCGTGACAGGAAATGGGGTTTAAGCATATGTATTTACATATATAAGCATTTTAATTGATGCAAGTGCCTTTTATTAAAGGTACTTGCTAATTCTTGTATGCTAATTTACATAGTGAAGGAGTGAGAATTAGGGGTACCTGTGAGTGAGGTACCCTAGGTTAATTTTGGTGTAGATTCAGAATATCAAATAATATTCTAACTACTATTTGATATTATATATATTTTTTATAATAATTTTTGTGGCAGGTTGCTCTGTCATAGTAGCAAGCTGACAGGTTAAGACCACCACACCAGTACACAACAGGAATTCTGCTGGAAAAACCACCATCTGTTCAACAAAGGAAATTTGAAAATCAATGACTTGCATATTTTTTTGGTCTCTGATTTCTTCAACTTTATCAACAATTTCTCAACAAGATTCTGGTGAAGGGTTTCAGTGCTGATAAGAACCCTGGAAAATCTGTACAGTCACTCTTGGATCTCATAAAGAAATAGGCTGGGTTTGGGTAAAACAAATTTTATCATAAAATCACACTCCTCTCTGTTCAGGCCAGAAGGCTGGCCTCAGAATCCAAACAAACTTGGGTCTTTAATTACACACCTGGTCTCTTCAACAAGTTGAAGCCACAAAAGAAATATTGGTGTGATATTGATGCCTCCAATGATTTTGAAATATCTGTTAATCCAACTCCTTGATGTCCCATGCAGACCAAGGCAATATTGGTTTCTGGCACGTAAGAACCAAAAACAATTATGTTGGTGGTAACAATTGTGGCAGGCAGCATTGGTGAAGGTGGGATTGGATTTGTGGGTTGGTTTCCAGTGACCATATTTGCAACCAGGCTTGAGCTCACCCACAGCTGGGAGGATGAAGTCATAAGCCCAGTACTACTGTTGGTGGTAGAAACCTCAGGATTAACCTCAAGCTGTGCTCACAAGCACATAACTCTATTATCCAAAATTCACCAAGCAGTCCAAGCTTTTGTGAAAACACAATACATAGTTTTGATTTAGTCAACAATGCTAAAAGACAATTGTGGTCTAAATTTACTTGGAGGAATTCCTGCCAAGATCTAGTACAGCACCTACAACTTTATATATATTGTAGCCTTAAAGCTCAATTTTTGGTGAAAAGAAATTTGTTTTCCATTATGTCCCTGAGATTCATGAATTTCTGCATGTGGGATGGGTGAGGTTCTTACTGCAGAATTTAATAGAGGGATAACTACGCAGTCCTGAGAATGGTGATATGTATGGTCTTGCTTATCTTGTGTTGCCCATCAGGAATTTATTCGAGTTGGTTGTCGAACGCAATCGAAGGAATCGGTCGATCGATCGGATCGAACTCGGATCATCATCCCCAATATTTACCCGATCCGGTGATTCATTCTCAATCCAGATCATCTCTCACGGTTCACCACTCGAGCTCTCACATCTTACCAAGAACCAAGTCAAATTCTAACCTATCGTCATGTCAGAAGTTCACCAATCGAATTCCTCTCGATGGCTTTGCCATGTAAACACACAATTCAATCCATCTTCATCATTCGCTCTCTTCTCTGAATCCCACTGACACCATTCACATGTTTGTTTAATTTCATAGGCTTGCCAAGCTTATTTCTCTGAGCCTTTCGAGCCTCAAGACCCTCAGTGTTTGATATGTCATTCGAGCTTCGTCGAAGAGCTATCATCCTCATCCGGCTCGGCCTCCCCTTCCTACAACCAGCCATCATACTCGAATCGTTCCCACCGCCATTTCTTCGATTCCTTTCAAGATGACGATAGTCCGCCGATCCCGAGTACCAGGCAACGATACGAACAACAACAGCAGCAGAACCCTCGCCATCATCAACAGGGAACCAACCGACAACCGTTTCATCAGGCTCCTTTTATCAACTTTATCGACCCCCTCATCAACATACTCTCAGCTCCCTCGATCCCCAATCCACCCGATCATGATCAGACCACACCTTCTTCTCGTCGTAAGCCTATGTTGCCCAAAGTTTGAACAGAGGCGAGTAAATAGCTCATTCACTCTTCCGATCCGCTCTAGCTGCACCTCAACATCGATTAGGGCCTCATTCGTTGAGTAGTATAGGCGACTTTCTTGCTCAACATTACTCACCCCGAACCTTTGCAAGTCCAAACCCCTTTGCCGACCACTCAGCCGAAAATAACGAGGATACCAGCAATAACAACCATAACCGAAACAGCCAGGATCCTTCCAACGACAACAGCCGAAGCAGCCAGAATTCTTCCAACGCCCCCCGCTCGGTAGCTCAGGGTATTTACACCTTCACCTTTGGCTCCCGGCCCTCAAACTCGAACCTCAACGATCCAAATGAGGCTCCTCATCGTCCCACTGATCCAAGACCCTCAACAGCGCCATCAAGTCCATCGGCTGGCGAACGAGCCCCAACCGAGGATGGTTTTAGGTTTGGTACTGGCGCTAACCCACCCCATCAGCCTTTAAACGGACTCTTATCGTGAGTGATTCTGATAGCCAATTATTTTTTTACTCTTTCCAATTGATTGAATTCGATCTCCTCTGAAATTCACCCAGTTTACTTCAGTCTGCCTTTGGCCTAACTCCATCAAACAGCGCAGGATCTGACAACGAGCGTCGGGCCCCAGAAAGTAATAATGCCGCCAACACCCCCCGAGCTGAGAGATCTACTTCAAGCAACCAGCCCCCGTCACCTCCATCCTCCGCATCATCGCCGTCGTCCGGATCCCCAGAAACTCGAACAGGAAATTCCCACGAAGATCGACCCGAGGAAACCCCCCATCGAACTCATCCCCGCCCCACTCCGAGGTCGCCTCGGGTGAACTTAGAGGAATCACATCCTCTGCGCCAATTCATCAACATTCTCAACTCGCTCAACCAATCCGATACCTCTCGCAATGGCGTCAATGGATTTGTCTTCAACGGGCCCACCGGCGGGTTCGGTTTTACCACTCAGTTCGACATGGATCACAACAGCCCTTTAGGCCAGAACCTCGGGGATTACGTGGCTAATGACTCAACCATGCAGGATATCTTGAACCAATTGATCAACATGACTGGCGCTAATGGTGGTCATAACCCCATCCCTGCTTCCGAAAGTACTATCACATCTTTAAGGAAGTTCAAATTCGACTCTTCTTGTGTCGGTTAGTCCAAACTGTTTATTTCTCATCAATCTTACGTTTTTGTCTTTGTTTTGAAATACAAAATTATTAATGTGCAATTTTCCTCCAGGCCAAGAGGATTCCATCGAATGTGCAATTTGCAAAGATAACTTCGCAGGGGGTGATTCATGTATGGAGCTGCCCTGTAAACATTTCTTTCATGATGAAGATTGTATCGTGCAGTGGTTAAAACAGAACGGTTCGTGTCCGGTATGGTAAGTTGTCCAACCGTCTTTTCTTCCCTCGAGAGAAGTTGTTGTTACAAGCCAAGTATCTGGTTTCATACCATATTATAGAGTACTGATCTCGGATTAATCTCCTATGCTATCCATAGCCGATACTCACTTGTCGACAACAACAATCATAGCGATAATGATAATCATGCAGAAGCACCAGAAGGAGGAAGAGGCCGGAACGCTCCAGAATCGTCGACTTCGGCGGAAGACTCCCAGTACCGGCCTGATCCAGCCGAATGGCTCGACCTGGACCGTTGGTACGATGAGGAAAACTTCGAACCTCCGTTCGATTACGATTGATCCTCCCGCTTCCCCTCTCAAACTTCGTTTCCCTTATTACCACTATTTTTTACTGTATAGGTCTATCATGCATACATGAAGGAAAGGAAATGAAATATTCTTTCCATTTGATACGCATAAATAGCAACAAAAAAAACTTAACCTTTAGGCCTTTTCTGTTCCCAGTCAAATCTTTCTATTTTCGTGTTATTTCACATATAGCTGAGGCAGGAGAAAACCGAGATCAGTCGTGTATCCACATATTTACATCACATGTGACATATGGTAATAGCCCTTTCCCACTCACTTTCTTCGTTATCTCTCGAATCCAGATCTACACCACCCTTAGCATACATGTACTACCATACTATCAACTGAATATATAATAAATGCATATCATATGTTTCATGAACATATACTTAAGAGGATTTGTCTGTATCAAGCTTTCTTCATATCTACCTACTCTGTTTCTAAGCTACCTGAGGTCTCTCTTTTTTGTTTCTCCTTGCTTTGAATCTGTTTAAATAGCCCAATTCACATAACTGATAGAAGTTTGCTAACAAGCAAGGTTTATCAATGTGCCATTCAGGCTCAGGCTCAGTTCATATCTTTTTACAATTATGGTGTGCAAAGTTGATTTCTGATTTATGCATGAATTCATAAAATGTTTTTTGGTGAGAAACTCTTAGATTACACACTCATTCCCCTGCATGTAAGGTTCTGTGAGTTTATGGTTTTTTTTTTTTTTTTGTGAGTGCAGTTTGATTTGACATTGCGCACCATGAGGTAACAACAATCAGTTTTTAATGCAGCTACTAACTAAAAAGTTTCCCCTATTGGGTTACAATTTTTCCTGACACTGTGTACAATGAAGAACACGGGTAAAAAGCACTTGAGAGAAGGAGAAAAAAGGAGAAAAAGAAACACAAGAGGAAATCACAAAGTAAAACAGAGATGGGGAGAGAAAATACGAGAAAACCAGTCTAGGACACAGAATAAGGGTTTTTAAATTGAATCGCCGTGTGTTGTCCTTTAAGGACGGGGTGAAATCCTGCATGGTGCTGGGAGAATGCAAAGATTTGCTTCTGGGAAACGGCCCGACCCCCAAATGAAACTTGCAACAGCTGGAGTGGCCGTAGGCGTGTTCAGTAAATACCAAGTTGATAGAGAGGCCAACCGCAATTTGAGTTGTTTGAATTCTTGTCATAGTTTCTTCCGGTGAATGTGGTGAGCCCTGCAATATATGAGAAAATGGTCCACACACTTGTTGACGTTGCACTTCTTGCATACCGGGTAGAAGCCGGGCCCTGGAAAAGGCAGTGGCCGCGCCCTGGCAAGGGCAGAGGCTGTGCCTGGCAAAGGCAGAGGTTGTGCCCTGGCAAAGGAAGAGGCCGTGACCTGGCAAAGGCAGAGGCCGTGCCCTGGCAAAGGCAGAGGCTGCGCCCTGGCAAAGGCAGAGGCCGCACCCTGGAAACGGCAGTGGCGGCGCCCTGGCAAAGGCAGAGGCCGCGCCCTGGCACCGGCAGTGGCTGCACCCTGGCAAAGGCAGAGGCTGCGCCCCGGCAAAGGCAGAGGCTGCGCCCTGGAAAAGGCATAGGCCGCGCCCTGGCAAGGGCAGAGGCCGCGCCATGGAAAAGGCAGAGGCCTTTCCCTGGCAAAGGCACAGGGAGCGGTGTGGTAATCCATACCTTTTCACATACAATCATCAACAACTTACATTTCCTCTCACATATACTTCATTATTATTACATGATCATATTCTACATACAAAACTACCCCTAGTCACTCACTCAAAGTACCCCTGATTTCCCTTTGGTTCAGAAGTTATTAGCATTCTTAGAATATTACCACTTATAACCACATAACTTTACCAATACTACAACCCCATAGGATATTATACAAGGTATTGATTTATAAATATACAGTACATAAATAAAACACAGATATTACATACTTTTCTTTAGTTTATATCTTCTTTGGTATTAAGTTGTACAGCACAGTCATTTATATTACATAGTTACATCTTCTGCCTTTATCATCCTCTTTGGTTACTAGTCACATTACATTCCTTATATACATAGTTACTAGCTACATTGGCTCATCTTTCTTACACTATCACTACTCTCGTTTTGGTTGTATACCTCTGAACACATTTCCCCTTTCTCTTTACTGCCAGGATCAGCCATCTTGTGCCCTTTTGCATAAGTAGAACTCCCCTTAGTTCTATGTTTAAATCATGCACCCCCCTTTTTACCGAAAAGTACAATTTACATTTACATTTACCTTTAAAAAACCTTTTACATTTACTTTTGCATCAACCTTTACCCAAATAACAATCATAACACATACCCCATACTCTTTCTCAGTGCTTTTCTCACTCCTCTTAAGGTCCCTGCCTCAGATTGATTAAACAATCTAAGTTCCCATTAGTAGCAGCAGTCTAAGGATTAGTAGAAATATAGCCACACCTCTTTTCTTTCTTTTTCTTAGTGAAACCCTTTCCCCTCAGCATTAGTCAAGAAGGGCAGCCTCATCAGCACCTGTAGCTTCAACATCTTCTACTTACTGGATTTGTTGTCTATTTCCCCTTCAAGCTCTTTCCTGATCCTTTAGGAGTTCCAGGCCAGAACTGTCTAGAGATCCATATGCCACCCCTTTAAACCCAAATCCCCCAGAATTCATACCTACAACAAAGATCACACAAGAAAGACTGGATCTCATTAACTTTGGCCCCACTGGATGGCTGTCAAAGGAAGAACACAAATTATTAGTATGGGACATTACCCTCAGGCAGGCAGCTTTGGCTTTTTCAGAAGAAGAAAGAGGACTACTGAAACATACCTATGGACAACCTTATATAATCCCAGTCATTCCCCATGAACCTTGGCAACAGAAACCTATTCCCTTACCTGCCCCCATCAAATCCCAATTTATTGAACTAGTAAGGGCCAGACTCAGGACTGGCCTCTATGAACAATCTTGCTCCAGTTATTCCAGCCCAGTTTTCTGTGTGAAGAAACAAAATGGAAAATTGAGGATAGTTCATGATCTTCAGAAACTCAACAAAGTCACCATTAAGGATGCAGGACTACCACCATCTCCAGAGGAACTAATTGAATCATTCACAGGCAGGGCTTGCTATGGACTAGGAGACATAATGGGAGGATATGATGAAAGGGAGTTAGCACCAGAATCCAGGCCCTTGACCACATTTGAAACCCCCCTAGGAAGATTTCAACTCACCAGATTACCCCAAGGAGCCACCAATTCAGTTGCAGTGTACCAGGCCCAGATGATGTGGATTCTTCAGGATGAGCTACCACAGAATATGGGGATCTTTATTGATGATGGAGGAATCAAAGGACCAATTTCAGACTACAATGGAGCAACTCTAGAAGAAAACCCACAGATCAGAAAATTCATCTATGAATATGCTATCACTTTGGAAAGGATTCTGTATAGGATTGAAGAAGCTGGACTCACTATATCTGGACAGAAATTTGCTTGTTGTGTCCCTGCCTTGGATTTGGTTGGTCATGTTGTTTGTAAAGAAGGAAGGAAGATATCAACAAAGAAGCTTAACAAAATTGAAACCTGGCCAGTCCCTACCACACCAACAGAAGTCAGAGGATTCCTGGGAATATGTGTTTATGTCAGAATGTTTATCAAGAATTACTCCACCATCACTGCTCCTCTCAGAAAACTTACTAGGAAGGACTCAACTTGGGACTGGACTGAAGATTGCCAGGAATCCTTTGAAGAACTGAAGAGAATTATTGGCAAGGATATCACTCTCAGTAAGTTGGACTATGGACCTAAAGCAGGACTTATCAAACTATCAGTGGACTCCAGTTATATTGCTGCAGGGGCTATACTCACCCAGGAGGATTCCAATGGACTAGACAGGCCTGTTATCTATGAATCAGTGGTCTTTTCCAAAAGAGAGTCAGAATATTCCCAATCCAAACTGGAACTCTGTGGTGTCACCAAAATTCTCAAGAAGCTTCAGACCAAGCTATGGGGCCAGCATTTTCAGCTCAGAGTGGATGCAAAATGCCTTATAGGAATGATCAACAACCCTTGACTGCCCAATGCCCCTATGAACAGATGGATTGCCTTTATTCAGTTATTTTCTTTTGATTTGGTTCATACACCTGGGAAGACTTTCACATTACCTGATTCACTTTCTAGGAGACCATTGGACCCAGAGGAAGAGAACTGCCAGAGTTTTGATGAAGATGAAAAATGGATAAAGCCTCACCCTGGTTTTGGACTGAAGATTTCTTCTGTTGGCCTGCTTCTGGGGACATCAGCTAAGTTGGGGGAGGAGTTATGCAACCTACAACAAGGAATCTTGAAACACCTTCAGGAATATCTTTCAACCATGAACAAACCACCTGGATGCAACCCCCTGGATTTCAAACAAATTCTGCATAAATCAGCCAATTTCTTCCTCTCCAATAAAGTCTTGCACAGAATTAACAAACCTTTTTCCCAGATAGTTGTTACCACTCCCTCAGCCCAAAACAATATCCTCCAAGCTCTTCATGAAACACTAGGCCACAGAGGTATTTCAGAAACTTACAGAAGAACTAAACTCAGGTTTTGGTGGCCAGGACTCAAGAAAGGTGTAACCAAGTGGGTCCAGTCTTGTGAAGCTTGCCAGAAAAGGAATTCAGTATTGCCAATGGAACCCAAGAAGCCTACTGGTGCAGCAACAATCTTTGGAAGAGTCAGCTTGGATACAGTTCATATCAAGGCTGGGAAATGGAAATACCTGGTAATTGCTAGAGATGATTTGTCTGGATGGGTTGAAGCAGTTGGTTTGGAGAAGATTCAAGCAAAGAAGATTTCACAATGGTTCTTGGACAACTGGATCTACAGATATGGAGCACCTTGGTCAGTTACAGTGGATGGAGGCTCAGAATTTGGTCAACAATTCCAGAAATCACTAGTGGAAGCAGGAATAAAAGTCAAAGTTACCACACCTTATTACCCTGAAGCTAATGGAATGGTGGAAAGAGGACATCAGGCCATCAAGGACACCTTGGTTAAACTATGTGGACAAGAAGGCAAGAAATGGAGGAATTATTTACCTCTGGTTTTATTTTCAGACAGGATTGCCACCAAAAGATCAACTGGATACTCCCCTTATGAATTGGTACTTGGACAGCCCCCCATCTTACCAATTGATCTGGAATTGGAAACCTTCTTTGGCATTGATTGGACAAAAGTTAACAGCACCCAAGATCTTCTTTTGGCCAGGACTCTTCAATTGGAAAATAGGGATCACATTCTTCAAAAGGCTCATCAAAAATTGCTGGATACTAGGAAAACATCTGTGGACTATTGGAACAGGAAGAAGACACCTAGAGAACCACTTCAAACAGGGGATTTGGTATTAGTATATAATAAATCCTTGGACTCCCAATATGGAAAGCTCTTTAAGAACAAATGGAATGAACCTTACAGAATTACCACTCAAAATCCTGGAGGCTCTTTTTCATTGGAGGAACTGGATGGCACTGCATTAAACAGAAGATATGCAGCAAGTCATGTTAAAAAATATCATTCAAGACCAAGTGATATAGAATAAAATTCCCCTGGCTTACCTAAAACACAAACAAAACAAAAAAAAATAATAAAACAAATTAGTACAAAACAAATCAAATAAAATAAAAATAAATACAATATAAATAAATAAAAAAAAAAAAAAAAAAGAAAAAAACTCACAAAAATAAAATAGAAAATAAAAATAAAGTAAAATAAATAAATAAATAATAATAAAAAACAAAAAAAATCTCATTTTTTTCATTTTCCTCCTGTCTTTCCTGGATGATGGTATGCATCATTATCTAAAAAAAAAAAAAAAAAAAAAAAAAAAAAAAAAATCAGTTTCTTTTATCATTTTTTTGTATCTGTAGAGAAGATTACATACGGAATCGAACACGTCTTGGAGGCGACTATACAACCGGTGCCGAGATGCTGCCGCGGCCCGGGGATCGCAGTGATTGGACCGGGCAAACTCGGTTAGGTGCGCGTTCACGGTATCGTGGAGCGCGGCCAGCTCCTCTAAGGAAAATGAGTCGCGGACAAACGGTCCGAACGACTCCACGTTGGCAACCAGCTGAGGTACTGGGTTGCTGGAGGTTGGTGATTGGGAGGCAGCGCTGTTCGTCGACGAGGACAGAGAGGAGGTTATAGATAGCGGGCAAGTAGGGGACGACATTGTAAAAGGGATCTTAAGTAAAAAAACTGTAACGAATTTTGATTAAAAATATACAACATGCGAGGTGGGGAACGACGACGATATCGTCGAAGCCTTTTATAAAAAATCAATCCCTCAACATCATTTGACGCCGGTGAACGACCCGGGAATACGTTCCTTTTTGGCCTACTACAACATCTTTCGACACCGGTGAACGACCCGGGAATACGTTCTTGTATTCGTTTTTTTATCTTTCATTTAATTTTTTTTATTTTTTTCCTCCTGCTCTCCCTTGACCGTTCTTCTTACCAGAAAAGAAGAACGGTTTGTTTTTTCATCTCCGAGGACGTTCTTCGACCCGGAGGAACGTGCCTCCGTTTTGGAGACGCCGGCGATTCCGCGGATACAGTATTGCCGGGACCCCGCGTCCACTCTCCGCGCGGATTCACCAAACTTCATTTCCGGTTGCACCCCTCACTCCGCTGGAAAATGACAACCAATAATAATTTTTTTTTATTATAAAAAAAAAAAAAAAAAAAAAAAAAAAAAAACTAATTAAATAAATAATAAGTAATTAAAATTAAAAATTAAAATAACTTTATAAAAAAAGGCAGGATAAAACCAAAAGAGAAAATGACCATATATAAAAAAAAAAAAGAAAAAACACAGTCAATTTAATTTTCCTTTTTTTGGATACCAGAAAATAAAGGAGGCTGGGAAATCAAACCACCAGGAAGACTTAAAAAGGGAGAAAATCATCCCCCCATCCATCAATCCATCCCCCCATCCATCCATCCATCATCCATCATCCTCATCCTCTTTTATTTTTCCCTCTTCACTCCACTTCCTGATTTCTGGACCACCTCCTTAATTATTATAACTCTTTACTCTCATTAACCATTAGAGTTTTATTGAAACATATATAAATTAAAATTCCCTTTGCATATAACATTACCCCTTTCCATCACTTTCCTTCAGAATCCTTTTACCCTTTGATATATATATAAAGCTTTTTAAATCATTACATATTTTAGAATACTCATATACAGTCACCCTTCTTCTCTTGAATTACCACCCATGACCATTTTACTCTTTCTTTTATCATACATATAAAGACTACATATTATCATTACCCTCTTACCATATCATTAACACCTCTCTTTCTTTTTACCATTACCCTTACTCCATTCCCATATTACCACCATTCTGTTTTTCTACATTTTCTTTTTACCATTACCCTTACTCCTTACTCCATTTTCATATTACCACCACCCTTTTTTTTCTACATTATCTTCTTGCCATTACCCTTACCCTTTCCTCTCTTCCCATATTACCACCACCCCTTTTCCTACATTACCTTCTTACCATTACTATTGCTCCTCACTCTATTCCATATTACCACTACCTCTTCTTCTACCTTACCCTTACCCCTTATCTTTCATTACTCTTTTAGTCCTCACTCCATTCCCATATCACCACTACCTCTCTTCAACAACTACCCCATAACATTTAAACCATTACCATTACCTTTTAATCCATTTCCATATTACCACTACCTCTTTTCCCACATCAACAACTACCCCGTTACATTTAAACCATTACCATATCACCATTACCTTTTTACTCTATTACCATATTACCTCCAATCCTTATTAAATTACCCTTTACATCATTTTATATTATTACATATATTACATCTTACAGTTATAGGATACAAACTCTGGATTAGAAAGCACTGGACTTGGATAAAGGACTAACGGACTCACTTGGATGGTGGCTCTATGAGGATTACCTGGACCTTGACTTGGACCTTTGGACAGCAGAAACTTGGACTAAACCCTGGATCTCTCCTGCATGTTGTTTAGAATGGAATTTATTTTTAGGAGCCTTGGAATTTGGACTTTATTGGACCCTGGGTTCATTCTGAGTTGGAATGTAATATAATTCTAGGAGGCCACTGGACCTTGGACTTTATTGAACCCTGGATCATTCTAGCATGTTTTTTTGGATGGATTTATTCTTTAGGAGCTCTTGGATTATGTTGAATATTGGCTTTTCTGGATATCTTGGACAACTATACTCAGGATTCAGTAATATATGTACACTAGGCCTCTGGATTTGGATCAAGACTTCCTTCTTCAGTATGTGGACCTAGGAATTGGCCACCTTGGATGGATCTGGACTTCCCTCTTTGGCTTTGGACTTTTCACCCTTTCCCCCTTACTCTCTGGACTTCTCTCTGGGAAAAACTAGTGGACTCTTATTTTGGATACAGACATCCTTTTGTGGCAGCACCTCTTTTATTTGGACTGGACCTCCTTGGCTTGGATACAGACTTCCTTCTTTGGCTATGGACTTTGTCTTCCCCTACATACCCCCACTCTCAGTTTTCTCCCTAAAAAATTCCCTTTTTCCATCATCATTATTACTCTGAATCAGGTTCCTCTTTTTTTTCCCTGCCTGGGGACAGACAGCTTAGTTGGGGGAGGATGTGGTAATCCATACCTGTTCACATACAATCATCAACAACTTACATTTCCTCTCACATATACTTCATTATTATTACATGATCATATTCTACATACAAAACTACCCCTAGTCACTCACTCAAAGTACCCCTGATTTCCCTTTGGTTCAGAAGTTATTAGCATTCTTAGAATATTACCACTTATAACCACATAACTTTACCAATACTACAACCCCATAGGATATTATACAAGGTATTGATTTATAAATATACAGTACATAAATAAAACACAGATATTACATACTTTTCTTTAGTTTATATCTTCTTTGGTATTAAGTTGTACAGCACAGTCATTTATATTACATAGTTACATCTTCTGCCTTTATCATCCTCTTTGGTTACTAGTCACATTACATTCCTTATATACATAGTTACTAGCTACATTGGCTCATCTTTCTTACACTATCACTACTCTCTTTTTGGTTGTATACCTCTGAACACATTTCCCCTTTCTCTTTACTGCCAGGATCAGCCATCTTGTGCCCTTTTGTATAAGTAGAACTCCCCTTAGTTCTATGTTTAAATCATGCACCCCCCTTTTTACCGAAAAGTACAATTTACATTTACATTTACCTTTATAACACATACCCCATACTCTTTCTCAGTGCTTTTCTCACTCCTCTTAAGGTCCCTGCCTCAGATTGATTAAACAATCTAAGTTCCCATTAGTAGCAGCAGTCTAAGGATTAGTAGAAATATAGCCACACCTCTTTTCTTTCTTTTTCTTAGTGAAACCCTTTCCCCTCAGCATTAGTCAAGAAGGGCAGCCTCATCAGCACCTGTAGCTTCAACATCTTCTACTTACTGGATTTGTTGTCTATTTCCCCTTCAAGCTCTTTCCTGATCCTTTAGGAGTTCCACAGCGGCCTCTGCCTTTCCCAGGGCGCCGCCACTCCCTTTGCCAGGGGGCGGCCACTGCCTTTTCCAGGGCGCAGCCTCTGCCTTTGCCAGGGCGCAGCCTCTGCCTTTGCCAGGGCGCAGCCTCTGCCTTTGCCAGGGCGCGGCCTCTGCCCTTGCCAGGGCGGAGGGCCCGGCCTCTGACCTTGCCAGGGCGGAGGGCCCGGCCTCTGCCCTTGCCAGGGCGGAGGGCCCAGCCTCTGCCCTTGCCAGGGCGGAGGGCCCGGCCTCTGCCCTTGCCAGGGCGGAGGGCCCGGCCTCTGCCTTTGCCAGGGCAAGGTATCTGCTTTTCCAGGGCGCGGCCTCTGCCTTTGCCGGGGCCCAGCCTCTGTCTTTGCCAGGGCGCGGCCACCGCCTTTTCCAGGGTGCGGCCTCTGCCTTTGCCATGGCAAGGCCTCTTCCTTTGCCAGGGCGCGGCCTTTGCCTTTGCTAGGGCGGGGCCTCTGCCTTTGCCAGGGCGCGGCCTCTGCCTTTGCCAGGGCGCGGCCTCTGCCTTTGCCAGGGCGCGGCCTCTGCCTTTGCCAGGGCGCGGCCTCTGCCTTTGCCAAGGCGCGGCCTCTGCCCTTGCCAGGGCGCGGCCTCTGCCCTTGCCAGGGCGCGGCCTCTGCCTTTGCCAGGGCTCGGCCTCTGCCTTTGCCACGGCACGGCCTCTGCCTTTGCCAGGGCGCGGCCTCTGCCTTTGGGGGGGCGCAGCCTCTTCCTTTGCGAGGGCGCAGCCACTGCCTTTGCCAGGGTGCGGCCTCTGCCATTGCCAGGGCGCGGCCTCTGCCTTTGCCAGGGTGCGGCCTCTGCCTTTGCCAGGGTGCGGCCTCTGCCTTTGCCAGGGTGCGGCCTCTGCCTTTGCCAGGGTGCGGCCTCTGCCTTTGCCAGGGTGCGGCCTCTGCCTTTGCCAGGGTGCGGCCTCTGCCTTTGCCAGGGTGCCGCCTCTGCCCTTGCCAGGGCGCGGCCTCTCCCTTTGTGTCAGCCTGCTACTAATTCAGAGACAACCTGACCATAGCAAATTACATCAATATACAACTTATATTCTTAGTCTCAAAAGAATGCACACCTTACGTCTTTTGTTTCGAAAGAAATGATTAAAAACAAAACATATAACACAGAATCTAGTTATAACTTCTAAAGTATAAAGAAAACTTAGAATATTATTTCAGAGATTCTGAATCTACACGTAAATTAACCTAGGGTAGCTCAGCAAAAGTACCCCTTAATTATTACTCCTTCATATCCCTTCACAAGGCCTTCAAGGTTTTATATGACTTAAAGATCTACATAACCTTGAATATATGCTAGTAGACTATGTAATTAAGGTTAATAGAGTTCGGGGATGATGCATAAATAAGTTTGAAATCATAATTTCCATAGTTACATGTACCTGGCACCTGTAATAAACGCCACAACCAACGCCGCGGCCATACTTTTCCTACTAAGGCCAAGCTAGCCCAATTGGTTGGTTGTAAAGAGACTACTGGTCCAAAAGGAAGGAAGAAACGAAAGTATTCACCTTTATGAGAACATTAAACCACTTTGGGCCTTTTGAAACATGTAACTAAGCCCTACCGTAACCAAACCAGTTATACAGGTAACTAGGGCTTAGTAGAAGACTAGACCAGGAAAAACAGAGCTTCTGTGTCGCCCCCAAGAGCCCAGAATGGATATATAATCAGCCCTTCCTTCCCACGAAATGATATCCCCATCTTCATATACATTTACCAGCTTTTACCCACCATATCAACCAGCCTTTTTAGCCTGTTATGTAGTCAGTTTTTGCTTGTTTTATACTTGAAGTTCATTCAACAACCCTTTCACATTTCTCAGCACTCAACCACCACCTGTTACTCAACCTTGTGAGCTCTTCTGGACCACCTACAACTCCCTGAAGAACCTCTGACAGGAAATAGAAGCAGTAAGTCTATTTCCTCCATTCCTTCAGCAGTTATTGTCTAGGTGTACTCCTTGTTCAAAGGACTAGACTTTCAGGTACCCAAAATACCCCCTGTTAACTCAGGTCCTGAATATTTTAGAGGGCACATTAAATACCCCTGTAACTCAGGCCCCTCTGTTAATAAAAACTTTATAGTTTTTTTTATATCTTTTCACCTTTTTTACCCACCTGTCACTGCACAACCTGCAGCTGTTTTTACCTTGCACCCTGTGTAGCTAGAAGAATCCAGTTCTTGGCATCACAGAGGCTGACAATTGGGGGTCTGGCCGGGAAATTTTTATCTTTTGTTGATAAAAATCCTGGTTCTTTAAATTTTTCTACTAAGAAAATTCAAACCACAAAAAAAGAACTTTTACTCTTTACAAAAACTCAAAAGAAATTACAAAAATATTCTTTGCCAACTCCTTTACTTAATCCTGACTTTTATTTTTCAAAAATCTAAAAAATACATATCTTTTTTTGAACACACAACAAAAAAGTCCATTTTTTTCGAAAATTACTTGTTTCCCAAAAAATAAAAACACACATCAAAAAAGTCTTTTTACTCATAAACTTTTATTTTTTACCTCCTTTTTTCTTAAAAAAGTGTCTTACAAAATTTTGAAAAAATTCAATTGAAAAAATATTAATTCTTCAACGTTTTTTACTTTTACCTTTTCCATAGTGAAGCTTGAGGAGACTGCAAAACTAATTGAATACTACCTTAATCTTCTCAGAAAACTTCAAGAAGAAAGATTACGGTTACAGAAACCGGATGCTTGGGATCTTCTCAGTGACAAGGAGAAACGAGCACGAGCTCTCCGCCGAATCAAGCTAGACGAGGAACAAGGAATAAATAATCTCTTCCTTCTAAACGCACTCAAACGCGAAAATAAAGAGAAACGAGCCCTTATCTTAAAGCAAGTAAAGAAAGAAGGACTTGCTAAAAGTAAGTAGTCTCCTTTCTCTCTACATACCATCCTCAAAGCCGACAAGACCCTGACGAGCACGGGCCTTCCTCTTTCAGTGTTGGTCACCTCGGAAGCATCGTCCGTTACCCCTAACACAGAGACCAACCGTCTCAGTCCTAGCCTAAGTCAGTTAATCGATTATCTGAGCATTGTCCTTATTCGAGTACAATACTAACATACAACTTGTGTTTACATACAAAAAACATATCCAATGTCGACCAGGTCCAGCCAACCCGACCTCTTTGGACCACTGCCTCCCGCCACCAGAGCGAAACGCAGCGAACCAGCTTCAAGAAAGGGTCAGCCGACTGAAGCTTCTCACGATCAAGAAGAAGCTCCAGCCACTGACCCTCCCCAAGCCGAACGACTTGACTACGGCCTTGGCAGCGGCACCGAGCCAGGTAGCACGGGCTGCTACTATGGCAGTGGAGCCAAACCCGGTAGCGGGATCAAACCGAAAGTTGGAGCCGAACCAAGTAGCGGGTCCGACTCCGGGGACCGAGGACAGCGGGAAGACCCCTATGGAGATAGACCCGCCTCAATTAGTATCCTTGGCAAGTACCCTACCACCCCCCCGGGTCTCCCGAAAACCCCGCAATTCGAGAACTCACCAAGGAGGAAAAGATCAAGTTGCTCATAACAGAGCACATCTCCCTCTGGAAGAAATGCGAGGCAGCACGCACCAAAGGGGCCTTAGAGGAGCTAAAAGTGATGCTCATGACAGCCCAAGACAGCCAAAGAGCTCTCCAGAAGCTAGTACCCCGCCAAGAAGTGGAGGAATACGTCAAAGGATGGAACCCTTGGACCATAAAGAAGGAAGTATTCCCCAGAGAAAACAAGAGGAAGGGGAAAGCAAGGAGTTCTTCATCACAGGTGGGGAAAACCCATTACGACAACCCCCACAAATGGAGACAACTCACAGAGCTGGGTCAAACTCTTTGGTCCGCCTACAACAGTATCCAGAAACCTTAGAGTACAAAATTTTGAGTGCCATCCTTGATGCTGTTGACACAACCAACAAGAACATTAACATTTTAGATAACAATTCTGATATAAATTTCAAAACAGTTGTAAATACTTTTGATGACAATGTACATAGAACCATGCAAACTCTTGAGAATATCTCCACTCAGCTTAACATTCTGCTTACTAAGCCTTTAAATGTCAATTCTGAGATTACAGGAAAGATTTTAAACAGCCTGATATCAGCAGAGAAATCCAGCTCAGATCTTTCAGCGCTGGTCAC
This sequence comes from Puccinia hordei, assembly GCA_007896445.1. NCBI lineage: Eukaryota > Fungi > Basidiomycota > Pucciniomycetes > Pucciniales > Pucciniaceae > Puccinia > Puccinia hordei. The sequence continues at coordinate 139,583 of RDRW01000313.1, read as the reverse complement.
TAAGGTGTCTAGTGAACTTGAAAACAATTCTGAGTATATATTGTCTAATATCAGAGAAGACAGTGTCATAGAAGGTAAGAAAACCAGAGAACAACTTGAGACCATACAAGATTTGCTCATCCAGCAAAATGGTAGGATAAATAACTTGGCTGAAGAAATTGAGTTAAGTGAGCTTAGAAATTCTCAAAAGCTAAAGATCTCCTTAGACCTACACTTTGAGAGATTAGAGAAACACTTCAAGTTTCCCGGAATAAAATCTAGCAAACCTTCCAGTCCTGACCACAATAAAGCAATGGAAAACATGTCTCATGAATACCACAGACAATTTACTCATTTTGAGTCTGAAATAGATCCTATAAAAAGTAACAATAACTTTCACCATACCAATGATAATGTTCAACACCAATTTGATCCACAAGAAGCCTTTGGTAAAACCAGGAATACTATTGGAAAGAACACTCCCCCCCATCTTTCCAGCACAGGCAACTCACAGCCCATCATGAATGAAGGGCCAAGACATAACAATCCATTCCTCAATGAACTTCAGTTGCCAAAAAGAGAGGAACAGAAACAGACTACTCCAGCCAGGACAATGGATATGACAATGATTAACAAGTTAATGCCTCCCCTTAGGGACTGGCCCAAGTTTGATGGTAAAGGTGAATATGACCACATCAGTTTCATTGAATTCATTGACCACATATTAAGAGTCTACAATCCAGATGATGAGGCAATCATATCTAGACTAACTGGGTTATTTCAAGGTGTAGCGGCAAGATGGTTCGTCAAAAAGAGTAAATCTGTTGGTACCCAACCCTGGGCCGTATGGAAAGAACTCATTAAAGCACACTTTGGAACCAGTTTGGAGAACTGAAAAGCGTCAAGCTCTAGAAAAAGACTACTTTGATCCAACCAAGGACACCGCAGCTGAATGGTGTCTGCGTCAAGCACAGAGGATTGAGTGTGTGTACACCAATCCCACTAATGAGGAGGTCAATGATAGATTGCTCAACCAGTGCAGAGGACAAGTAGAAAGCATAATGAGATGTAGATTGACACGCATGGATGTAGACTTGTCAGAATTTATAGCTATCCTTCATGAAATTGTAATCCTTAATGGATTTAATAAGAGATACATGAGGGTCACCCCACCTGAACACAAAGAAGCTGCAAAAGAGGTAGCAAAAGAAAAATACCCCGCAGTAGAGTCCTCAACAAGGAAAATAAGTGTTTCTGAATGTTATAACTGTGCAGAAAAAGGCCATAGGAAAAATGAGTGTCCTAACCCCAGGAGAAGAATCAACAATGTGACCTTTGAAAATCAGAGTGATGACAAGACCCCCTCCAATTTTGACCTGATACAATTGGACCCAGATGATGATTTTATTCAAACGTACCAGAATACAGAAGGATCAACGCTTGGAGTTCATGTAATTCAAGGGGACATTGGAGGAGAACTTGAGATTAACACAATCCAGGGTGATTCTAATCTACCTCAAAGATGGGACTCTTCAATGGAAATTGGCCACATTTCTGATGCTAAACTCTTATCTGTTAAACCAGAGACAGGTATGAGTTATACATTGGGTAAGACAAGCTATACCACTGTCATTTTTGAAGGAAATGAAATCAGAGCTTTACTAGATATAGGAGCCTTCTGCTCATGCACCAGTAGTGACTTCCTCAGTGTCTGTTACCCAGAATGGAAGGATAATTTGTTACCTGTGCCTAAAGCAAAGTTTAGCAGCTGCAATTCCTCTATGAAACCCTTAGGAGTAATTAGCATGCCATTGATCTTTCCACATTCCAAAGGATCATTAAGGCTTAACGTAGAATTTGTAGTCCTTCAAGATGCTTTATGTGAATATTTGATTTTGGGAAATGACACCTTTTGCATGTACGGAATAGACATTTTTCAAAGCAAAAACAGGCTCTACACCATTGGAGGAGACTGGAAAAGAAAATTCCAAATATGCAATATAAGTATAAAAATCCCAGATCCCATTAAACCATTGCCACAATTATCAAAAGAGCTGACTGATTTTGATAAGGAATACTTGTCACAAGCAGCCGTCAGTGATATCCTTAGTGAAGAACAAAAACTAGATGTCCTGACAGCATGCTTCAAATTCAAGGAAGCATTTTGCACATTGGAAGAACCCATTGGGAATGTTAAAGGACATGATATCAAGTTAGAACTAACTTGTCAACCTCCCTATCCCCCTGCCCTGAGAAGAGACCCTCACCCTTCTAGTCCTAAATCTAGAGTAGCTTTAGAAACTCATATTAAAGAACTACTGGATCTTAAAGTCATTAGGAAAGTAGGACATAATGAGCAGGTGGAAATTACCACTCCAGTGATAATTGCTTGGCATAATGATAAGTCAAGGATGGTGGGAGATTTTAGAGCTTTGAATAATTATACCAAAGCAGACAACTATCCCATCCCAAGGATTGACCATTCTTTGCATAATTTGTCCAAGGCAAAATATATTACAACCATGGACGTACTTAAAGGTTTTCACCAAATACCTATTGAGCCCAAAAGCAGACAGTTCATGCGCATTATTTGTCACTTAGGGGTTTATGAGTATCTTAGAATGCCTTTTGGGATAAAGAATGCCCCATCTCATTTCCAAAGAATGATGGATTCCATATTTGGTAGTTTCATCCGGCAAAATTGGATGATGGTATACATAGATGACATTATAATCTACTCAGATGATTGGGACACCCATCTTGACAAAATAGAGTGTTTTCTGAGAAAATCAGTTGAATCTGGCTTAAAAATGTCCATCAAAAAGTGTAACTTTGGTTATGGAGAACTAAAAGCTTTAGGACAAATAGTCTCAGGTTTGACTCTGGCAATTGATCAGCACAGGGTAGCAGCAGTGTTACTAAAACCTATGCCTCAAAACATAACTGAAATGCAGTCATTCCTAGGCTTTTGTAGCTATTACAGACAGCACATACCAAAGTTCTCTAAAATCACTAAGAGCTTGTATGAAATTTGTAGCAAGGATGTTATATATGAAATGACTTATCAAAGAGTTAAAGACTATGAGATGCTTAGAGGACTAATGACTACTGCCCCGGTATTAGCTCAACCAGACTACTCTAAACCATTTATTTTATACATTGATGCTTGTTTAGATGGTCTAGGTGCAGCACTACATCAAGAGTTTGAGTTGAATGACGTACCAGTAGAAAAGCCAGTTTTGTTTATCTCTAGACAAATTAAGAGCAGTGAGAGAAAATATGGTGCCAGCCAGATGGAATGCTTAGCATTGGTGTGGTCACTAGAAAAACTTCACTATTACCTTGAGGGGACTAAAGTGGTAGTTGTCACGGACTGCACTGCAGCAAAAACCCTCATGAATATGAAGACTCCCAACAGGCATATGCTTAGATGGCAAATTGCAATCCAGCAGTATAGGGGACATATGACAATTGTTCATAAAGCAGGTATCAAACACAGGAATGCTGATGGTCTTAGCAGATGGGCTTTACCTAACACTCCGGATAATCCTGCTTGGGATCCAGAGGATGATGACATATTCCCCATTTTAGGCATTCATGTATGTGATTTAGATGCTGCTTTCTATAACTTGGTTCAAAATAGCTATAGGGAAAACATTGAAATGTTAAAACTAGTAGACATACTGAGTAATGAAAACAGCCCATCAGAATTGATTGCCAGTCTTCCCCCTTCATTATCTAAACCGTACTCTGAAGGAAAATGCACATTATTAGATGGAATCCTATACTATAGGCATAGACACTCTAGTGTAATTATCCTTTGTGATCAAGCCCATATAGATAATATACTTCATGAATGTCATAATGGTATAAGCTCAGGACACTTCTCTGAAGACAGGACCATAGACAGAGTGAAACACACTGCCTGGTGGCTAAACTGGAGAGTTCAAGTCGCTACATACGTAAAATCCTGTGAAACTTGCCAGAAATCAAACAAGCAGACAGGGAAAAGATATGGACTGCTCCAGAAAATATCAGAACCAACAACCAAGTGGGAGATAATCAACATGGACTTTGTCACGGGATTACCTCCTGGAGGACCTTACTCTTATAACTCTGTTCTAGTTGTAGTAGACAGGTATTCCAAGAGAGCTAGGTTCATTCCTAACCATAAAGATGATACGGCAATGGAAGTAGCAATTCTGTTTTGGAATAGAATAATGGCTGATGTTGGTATTCCCAAAATCATTATCAGTGATAGAGATCCCAAGTTCACGTCAGAATTTTGGAGGAATCTTCATGACATGTTAGGTACTAAATTAGCTTTCTCCACAGCTTACCACCCTCAGACAGATGGATTGGCTGAAAGGATGATACAAACCTTGGAAGATATGCTAAGAAGATTCTGTTCATTTGGCCTTGAGTTCAAAAACCATGATGGATACACTCATGATTGGGTTAGTCTGCTACCAGCATTAGAGATCGCTTACAATAGTAGTAAACATTCATCATCCAATGAAATTCCATATGTTTTAGAGAGAGGATGGGTACCTAGGATGCCTAAAGATACACTAAATGATAAACTACCACACATACATCCAACAGCTCTTGACTTCAAGAAAATGCTTGATATTACACATAACCACGCCAGAAATTGTGTCCAAGAAGCAGTAGAGTATAACAAAACCAGATGGGATAAAAGTCACAGAGAACCTGATTTTAAGATTGGAGACAAAGTACTTTTATCTACTATAAACTTCAACAACTTAGGTGGCAATAAGAAATTAAAACTATCTTTTATTGGACCTTTTACAATTAAAAACTTACATGGAAAAAATGCAGTAGAAGTAATCTTGAGTGAAGAACTTTCCAGAAAACATCCTGTTCTTCCAGTAGGCGTGATCAAGCCTTATACAACTAGAGATAAATTGGAGCCTTTACCATGCCCTCCAGTACCATTAGTAGAACCAAATAAATCTGAAAAACTCCAAATCTCCAAAATACTGAAAGATAAGAAGGAAAGAATACAAGGGAAAGATACTAGACTCTACTTGGTGAGATATAAACATCAGTCTGCTGACAAAGACGAATGGCTTCCAGAGAGTAATATACCTGATAGAGAAATTCATCTAAGAAATTACAGAGCATCAAGAAGACATTGAGTAAAATAAAATAAATAAATAAAAATACGAAAAATTTTAAAATATAAAACCCCTTAAAATTTTTTTCAGTTTCTAGTCTATAATAATACCTCTTCATATGAGCTGAAGACTCATCTTAGGGGTAGGGAATGTCAGCCTGCTACTAATTCAGAGACAACCTGACCATAGCAAATTACATCAATATACAACTTATATTCTTAGTCTCAAAAGAATGCACACCCTACGTCTTTTGTTTCGAAAGAAATGATTAAAAACAAAACATATAACACAGAATCTAGTTATAACTTCTAAAGTATAAAGAAAACTTAGAATATTATTTCAGAGATTCTGAATCTACACGTAAATTAACCTAGGGTAGCTCAGCAAAAGTACCCCTTAATTATTACTCCTTCATATCCCTTCACAAGGCCTTCAAGGTTTTATATGACTTAAAGATCTACATAACCTTGAATATATGCTAGTAGACTATGTGATTAAGGTTAATAGAGTTCGGCTATGATGCATAAATAAGTTTGAAATCATAATTTCCATAGTTACATGTACCTGGCACCTGTAATAAACGCCACAACCAACGCCGCGGCCATACTTTTCCTACTAAGGCCAAGCTAGCCCAATTGGTTGGTTGTAAAGAGACTACTGGTCCAAAAGGAAGGAAGACACGAAAGTATTCATCTTTATGAGAACATTAAACCACTTTGGGCCTTTTGAAACATGTAACTAAGCCCTACCGTAACCAAACCAGTTATACAGGTAACTAGGGCTTAGTAGAAGACTAGACCAGGAAAAACAGAGCTTCTGCGTCGCCCCCAAGAGCCCAGAATGGATATATAAACAGCCCTTCCTTCCCACGAAGTGATATCCCCATCTTCATATACATTTACCAGCTTTTACCCACCATATCAACCAGCCTTTTTAGCCTGTTATATAGTCAGTTTTTGCTTGTTTTATACTTGAAGTTAATTCAACAACCCTTTCACATTTCTCAGCACTCAACCACCACCTGTTACTCAACCTTGTGAGCTCTTCTGGACCACCTACAACTCCCTGAAGAACCTCTGACAGGAAATAGAAGCAGTAAGTCTATTTCCTCCATTCCTTCAGCAGTTATTGTCTAGGTGTACTCCTTGTTCAAAGGACTAGACTTTCAGGTACCCAAAATACCCCCTGTTAACTCAGGTCCTGAATATTTTAGAGGGCACATTAAATACCCCTGTAACTCAGGCCCCTCTGTTAATAAAAACTTTATAGTTTTTTTTATATCTTTTCACCTTTTTTACCCACCTGTCACTGCACAACCTGCAGCTGTTTTTACCTTGCACCCTGTGTAGCTAGAAGAATCCAGTTCTTGGCATCACAGAGGCTTACACTTTGCCACGGCACGGCCTCTGCCTTTGCCAGGGCAAGGCCTCTGCCTTTTCCAGGGCAACACCGCTGCCTTTGCCAGGGCGCGGCCTCTGCCTTTGCCAGGGTGAGGCCTCTGCCTTTGCCAATCCGCGGCCTCTGCCCTTGCCAGGGCGCGGCCTCTGCCTTTGCCACGGCGCGGCCTCTGCCTTTGCCAGGGCGCGGCCTCTGCCTTTTCCAGGGCCTTTGCTAGGGCAGGGCCTCTCCCTTTGACAGGGCGCGGCCTCTGCCTTTGCCAGGGCGCGGCCTCTGCCTTTTCCAGGGCGCGGCCTCTGCCTTTGCCAGGGAGCAGCCACTTCCTTTTAGTACTGCTCAGCAGGGGGTTGAGCAGTCCACCTCAGCAGATATCTGAGTATCTTTAGTGGAGCCTCCAGCTTGGAAGTTCTGCTGAGCAGGACAATGAAAAATGCTCCTGAGCAGGCAGCTGAGCAATGCTGCCCAGAAGGAAAATGGCAAAGGCTAATTATAAGGTACTTGAAGGAAGGACATTAATTGAAACAAATGTATTTTATCTTCCTAAAATATCCTGTTTACCCTAGAAAACTGATCTTTGGTGTTGAAAAAAAAAAAAAAAAAAAAAAAAAAAAGAAAAACTCTACAGTCAAACAAAAGAAAATTCCTAAAAAATTCCTAAAAAGGAAAACCCCCACATTCCCCCCAAGGTGAAGTGGATTCTTGCGTGTAGTGCATGGTCCGGGGGAAGAAGAGTCAGTGGGTTTATCCATGGTTCTTGTAGAAGAAGTCAGAAAGACGAGGCCGGCTCAGAATTCAGGATAATCAATGTTACAACTTGGCTATTGTGACAGTTCAACTGCACAGCTGATGATTGGGTGGAAACAATTGCATTGCCACAATTCTGGATACTAGGTACAACAAAAGGGGGGTTCAAGGGGGGGGGTTAGTCTTTCTGATGTATTAATCATGAGGGAGGTGATTTTTGGAAATTAGCCAGTTTTGTTTAACGCCACACGCCTTTTCAAACGGTGTATGTGTTGACCAGATTTCCTTCTCCTTGCCACCCTCTTTACAGAGAATACAAATCTTCCTGCCTCCCTCCGTGGGGGCAGGGAATTCACGCGTTTTGTGAGCATTTCCACACTTACCACACTTTGGCCCTGCGCCGCACCACTTGCCAAAGTGGCCCATGCCCAGGCACTTGAAGCACTGTGGCAGTAATTGTTTGAATTGCTCCACACTACAATGTTGAAATTACAAATATACACATTGTTACTTGATCAGCTCGTTGGCTAGGTCGGAGTTGGTGAAAGAGACTACAATTGTTCCTGCATTCCTTGGGTAGTCCGGTTCCCTGCTTCCTCCCAGCCATTGGATGCGGTGGATCTTGTTGGATAGGAATGAGTTGTCGGTTGCCAACACAATCTTGCTCTCCAATTTGTCAACTTCAAAGCCTTGAGGGATCCCATGAATAAGAACCAAATACGTGCTTGGTGTTGCTTCTAGATCCGGGTGGAGTTGTTTGCTCCATGTATGTCAATTCCTATTCAGCCACTCCCTGTGGTGTTGATCCTTGGAGTAGAACAATAAGTCCCCAGACAGGAGGAACCTGAACGCTTTGACCATGACCTTCTCACCATTGACTTTAGTGTCAAGGTTCTCCAAAATTTTGTTCGTCTTGCAAACTACAATACTGGCATTGACTTCTTTAAGAGGGGAGGTGCCTGAACGCGTGTGGATGATTGATAGCCCAGGACGAGCTGCTATCATCTCAGATTTTGCTGGTGGGGTAGGGTGAGGTGTTCTCCTTGGGACAACCAACACTGCGTACGATTTGGTCAGAGCTGGGTTTCCTCTAGTGAGTTGGCCGGCTTCAACCACCTGCATCCTTCCTCGGAGGTCTCTCAAATTGGCCAGCGCGAGTTGGAGCTCTCTTGATGTTTTTTGGAGCAGTTTTTTCTGTTTGGCTTTGCTGTCCAGGAGTTGCAGGAGTAGGCTGATCATCACTTTGTTGAGGATGAATTTTCCTCCTTGTGCTTGGCTTTCCGGTTGGGCTAGAAATGTTCTGAGAAAAGAAGCTGATGATGGGTCTGGCATGGGGGTTGCGGCTGGTACTTGGGGGCTGGGCTCGAGCGGGCGCCTTGATACAGGGACTATGGTGTGGTATTCCAAACCCTGTTTCAAGTATCATGCAGGATTATATTCTTTCATTATCTTTCAGAAGCTAAAATAGTAGCAATATAAGTGCATAATTGAAATCTAGGGTAAATTTAATCTATAAGTCACCCATTTATGTTAGGGTTTGCATGGCTAAATCAAAAGATATACAGTTAAAAAGAATTATAGTGAATAATAAGTACATAGTATATATATAGAAGTAGTATATAGTTTAGTATCTGGTCACAAGACACAGCACATGCTCTGTGGCACAGCCTAAGTACATAACCTCACCAGCAGAAATAGCTCACTTTATGCACTCCATGCATAAAGGCAGTGTAGAACAAGAAACATCACCAGCAGAAATAGCTCACTTTATGCACTCCCCGCATGAAGCAGTGCAGGATTAGAAAACATCACCAGCAGAAATAGCTCACTTTATGCACTCCATGCATGAAGGCAGTGTAGAAGAAGAGACCCCACCAGCATAAATACCTCAATCAGACATCCCACCAGCAAAAATCCCTCACATTTTACTATATAAAGGGGAGGTTGTTCCCTCCCAGAAAGAAAATGATCCCAGTTTTGATCCCACTCCCCACCGTCTAGCTAGCAAACTAAATAAAATTACCCATCCATATAATAGTGTGATCTTAATCAGGTGACCCACAACAAAATCTTTCATATCAGTTTAAAATACACAAAAGAAACAACAGGAAAATTGTGCTCTTTTAACTAAAGGTTAAGGAAGAGGGTACAACACTTTGATTATTTCACATTATACCAAAACATCCTTTTACTCATTTCCTCAGACTACATCTAAAAATAAATAAATAAATCATACACATATGAATACTTGTTCCTCATCAATTCCAAAAAGCTTGTATTCCATTTACCAGAACTTTCTGTAACAATCCATCCACTATCTACTTTCCTGATCCCTTCATCAAGCTCATTGCTGATTATTTGTACGTTGAAATTAGATCTTTGTCTGATAAGAGATTACTAAATAAATATTTCTCTTAAAGAAAACAAAAAGAAATTTATCAGCCACAACAATAAATAAAATTTTTGTATTAACTCTTGTAGTAAATAGAGGGGCAGGTCTTTCAAACCACTCTTAACAGTTTTAATAAATTCATACATACCTGAAATACTATAACTGTTATTTCCCCCTCACAGAACTACCCCCGTCCCAAAAGGAGTTCTCACAACGGTCATCATGACATCCTTCAACCCGTTGTTTGGAGTCTGTGCGTCGCGTGGCTTGTGGATTGAATCCAAGAGGACCTGGGCCGTATCTGAGCAATTTACAGGGGGGGTCGAGTGGGGGGGGGGGGGGGGGGTTCCTGTTAGCATTCAGGGGGGGAGACACTGAGGTTCTGTTGAGGAGTGAGGTGTTTGATTTGAGGATAGGGGGTTAGGGGGATTTTTTTTTTAAAATTTTTGGTGTGGTTGCGGACAGAACTTGTTTATGGGTTATTGTCACGCTACAACTCTCACTCTCAGCCAAACCCGGCTCAGCATTTCCATATGCATCGAACTTTGAATGCAACACTCAGTTTCGAACTTTCAAAGGACCAAATGCGTGACACCTAATCAACGGGACACTCATCAAAACTCATTACCCAATCCGGTCCCTGATTTGAAGATTTCCCTTTCCGGTGATTCGACGGCTCTTCGACGCTTATCCAATAACCCTTACTCGGACTAGCTCGCATGCCTCGACTCTCAGCTTGGCGCTTAACCTTTTCAATCAAGCCTCGCACTTACCAATTACATCACCTGGGAATCTCTGTCTTGTATCTTCGAATTAATTGTCATATCATCGATTATGCTTTCATTTGACTTTCTTCCAATCACTCGTGTAAATCTAACTGCGAGTAAATACTTTCCTTACTCATCTTCACAAAAGCATCATGTCAATATTTGCCTATAAAAGCAACTGTACTTTCTTTACATTTCTTCTTTTCTTCACTTAATTAATATAACATTGTTTTACGTTACCTTTCCTTAATCAGCCATCACCCTGATTACTTCAAGTCCCACCTGAGCCCAGTATTAGTCTGTACTTCTCATCTTTGCAGTTAGTCTCAAATTTATCTTTGAGAATACTTCGACTCAAAGATATCCTTGAGTTGCTTCAACGAATATCTTCGACTCACCCTCCAGTCCCCTTTGCGCTTTGATCAACCAAATCCCCATCTGTACGTTGGGTTGGTTGCATGACAGTATATTAATTAAGTCTTACAACAAGTTTATAGGTCTCTCTCCCTATCATATCTTGTTGCTCGACAGTCAACTTCTTCGACTGTTGATCTCTCTTGGTGATGCAACGTACACCAGTTCGAACCAGGTCACAAGGTCCGGCCGAACACTCCCTGGACCATGACATTGCACTGCCAGCATAATTGCCTAGGTTGAGTTCATCCCAGTTAAACTAGGTTGCAAACAACCAATTTAAAGTAGGTTGACCTCAACCAATGAAATATAAAACCAAGGGGGGTCCCTTGGATTTATATTTCATCAGCTGATTTCAACCAAGTTTAAATTGGTTGAGTGCATCCCAGTTTGACTGTAATGACTTCATCCTAGGCAATTATGCTGGCAGTGTTGACCGACGCCGAGCCCCCGCGACTCCCATCGGCAATCAACCCTTGATCGAACAAATCCCTCCTTCGACTCGAAATCAGAATGCGCCTATTGACCCACTTCGGCAACTTTCTGATTTGGAGGACTCTTTCACTTTTCAGGAACCGATCAACCAAGGGCAACCTCGGCGACAGGACCCACATCCTTCACCACCTCAAAACCCTTCAGGTTCCAACGAACCCGAAAGAGCGGCCAACGAATCACCGACTTCGATGTTGGTATCCCTTATCAAGGCCCTGAAGACGGAAGGTGGTAATGGACCTCCCAAGTTTCGGACACCCAGAATGAAAGCTCCCAACAAATTCGACGGCGAGCAATCCTCGAAACTAAGAGGTTTCCTTCAATCCTGTAAAATTCTCTTTTCCAACGACCCGGCAACCTTCTCCCTCAATCAACAGAAGGTACTTTACGCTTCTTCATATCTCAGTGGCCGAGCTTCTCAATGGTTCGAGCCTTACCTCGAATTGCTGAACAACACCAAACCGGACTGCATCCTCAATAACTGGGAAAAATTCGAACAACAATTGTTCACATTATTGGGAGATCCCAATGAAGTTCGCAATGCCGAGTTCGAACTCAACTCTCTTTCGATGAAGGAGAACGGTAAAGCCTTGACCTACATTGCCCAGTTCCGAGTCCTACAATCTCATATAGACTGGAACGACGCGGCTCTTCTTTTTCATTTCCGAAAAGGCCTACCTTCTCGAATCACCGACCAGCTTGCGGTCAGTGGTCATCGACTCTCGACACTCCAACATCTCATTGATCGCACTATCGAGTTGGACAACTGCTATCATGACCGATCTCGAACCAAAAAGACCGACTCAACTCCTTTGACACAAGATCAACCCTTGAAGAAATCTTTGAATTTGACCTCAAAGAAGATCCACCCTGCAACGTCAAAACTTTTGACCTCAACCCCCCAACAAACTCGAACCAGGATTCCTCAAGAGATCTCCAAGGTGCTCAACACCGAAGGGGTCCTCAAGGCGGATGAAAAGGCGAGAAGGGAAAAGGAGGGACATTGTATGTATTGTGGTGGAAAACATAAATTGGATGCTTGTGCTAAAAGAGCAGCCCGTGAGGCAGCTAAGGTGTCAAAAAATCAATGAGTAGTTCTCTTATGATTCACAAAGAAAACTACTTATCTTCTACCTTTCCGCGAGTCAACCTTCGAGCTTGTGAGACCACTGAGAGTGTTCCAAGTTTGAGATTTATTCTATTTGATTCTTCGAATCAACCATACAGGGTCCTTCTCGACTCTGGTGCTAATGTGTCTTTTATTAGTTCGACATTTGCCAAACAACAGTCCCTTCAGCTCACTGAGACATCAAGATTCCCAATCTTCTTGGTAAGTTCTTCGAAGGAACCCAGTTTCTGGGTTTCAAAGAAGGCAAAGTGGACTTTTCAATTCAAATCTATCCCCAGCTTCGAATGGGATCTTTGGGTCTTGGATGCCCAAGGAATGGATGATACCATCCTTGGCCATGACTTTCTGGTGCATTGGAACCCAGATGTTAACTGGCAAGAAGGAGTAATTAACCTTCGACCCAAAATATCTCCAGACACTAACTCTTCTCTCCCAGTCAAAAAAGAATTAAACAGCTTGCCCGACTATGTCATTCAGTTAGATGACACTTGACTACGCCATTGCAGGTGTAATATCTCAATTTTCCGCTTCTTTGAAGCATCTTCACCCTGTAGCTTTCGAATCAAGAAAGCTACAATCCGCTGAACTCAATTATGAGATTCATGATAAGGAACTTCTTGCAATCGTCCATTGCTTGAAAAAATGGCGCTCTTATTTGCTCAGTCTCCTTGAACCTTTCGAGATTTTGACTGACCATAATGCTCTTAAGTATTTTACAAGCACTAAAGTTCTTACTCACAGGCAAGCTCGTTGGTCAGAACTTCTCTCCGAATTTAATTTTACTATAAGCTATCGACCTGGCAAATTAGCAGTAGTTCCAGATGCTTTGTCACGTCGAGACAACGTTTATCCCTCGGAGGGGAGAGCCTTCGCTGATAATAACCCTGCTAATGTTTGAACCATATTTTCTTCTTCTTCCCCTGGTATATCTCTTAACTCAATACATTTGGGACAACTCAACAAGGAATTCCTCGAGTTAGTTTGAACTCAGAAGGATGACCCTGTTTGTCTTCAACTTCAAGGAAATGACTCAAAGGACTATACAGTCGACAAAGATGATGTGCTCCTTTATAAGGGCAGGTTTGTTGTTCCGAATGATCCTAAAGTCAAACTTGATATCTTCGAATCAAGACATGATTCTCCCCTAGCTGGTCACTTCGGCCAGGATAAGACTTACCAACTTATCGCTCGAGACTTCTATTGGCCAGGAATGGTCAAGGATGTAAAAGATTATGTAAACCGTTTTCACACTTGCAATAGGAACAAATCCTCGAAGCATTGGAAGTATGGATTGCTTCAACCACATCCAATTCCACCATTTCCTTGGCATTCTCTCTCTATGGACTTTATCTCTCAACTCCCCCTTAGTGATGGTCATGACGCTATCCTAGTGATAGTGGATCGTTTTTCAAAGATGTCTCTATTTCTTCGAACCAAGACTACTTGTACATCATTAGACCTTGCAAACTTGTTCATCAAACATGTTTTCTCAAAGCATGGTCTCCCTGATAATATAGTCAGCGATCGTGGCTCATTGTTTGTTTCAGGTTTCTGGACTTCGCTCTGCCAACAACTCAAAATAACTCGCAACCTATCAACTGCCTATCACCCCGAATCAGATGGTCAAACCAAACGAGTTAATCAAATTCTTGAACAATATCTTTGAATGTTCATCAGTTATCAGCAGGACGACTGGAGCCAATGGCTTGCCTTAGCCAAATTCTCCTACAACAACGCCACTCACTCTTCAACTCGACAATCACCCTTTCAAACAATCTATGGTCGGAATCCAACCGTTGATTCAATTCACCTCTCACCTTCAACTCCAGCCTCCAATTATCTCTCAAATCTCAAGCTTCTTCAAGATCAACTTCAAACCAACCTCGAAGCAGCCAGTCAACGATACAAGCTTCAAGCCGATAAACTTCGACTCGAATCCCCAGCTTACAACATCGGCAATAAAGTATGGCTTGACTCCAGCAACATTCGATCAACTCGACCCGCCAAGAAACTTTCCGAACAAAAATTAGGTCCTTTCACCATCAAATCAATCATCTTGAAGAACGCTTATCGGCTCACCCTTCCCTCGAAGTGGAGCGCTATCCACCCAGTTTTTCATGTATCACTCCTAGAGCCAGCCAAGGATCTTTTCCCGGGCAAGACTCATCCCCCTCCAGAACCTGTTAATGTTCAAGATCACCTCAAGTGGGAAGTAAGTCGTATCCTCGATTCGAAATTACGCAAAGGCAAACTACAATATCTTGTCGAATGGACTGGATTCCAGTCCAAAGAAGATCGAACCTCCTGGGAACCAGCACAAAATGTTCGAAACTCTCCTGCCTTGGTTCAAGACTTTCATACCACCTACCCTCGAAAACCTCGGCAATCCTCTTAACACCCTATCTCATCCTATTTCACTTTTTTCCCTTTTCCTTTCTTGTTTTTCTCTCGTTGTTCTTTCTCTTGTAACCTTAACTTTTCTAAACACTCTCTTAAATTGTCAAATTAAAAAAATCTTTTCTTATCTTTCAAAAAAAAATCTTTTAATAAAAATAATAACTAAAATAACAAAATAAATAAAATTCAAACCACTCTATTCTTCTTCATCCTCCTCTTTCAATTTTTTCTCAGCTTCTTCCCAACTTTCCTTCAACTCCTTCACCAATAACATAAATTCTCTCATATCTCTTCCTACCACCAAATTTGACATTCGTTTTGCGATTCGAACCTGAATCATCTGATGTTCGTCGAAGATAGAACTGATCTTCTTCGAATCTTCTTCGGTCTTCAACTTCTTGCAAGACCAACCTTTGTCTCTCTCCAACTCTTCCTCGTAAACCCGCTTCCTTGAACTACTCCCTTCGACGAAACCTTTGGTTAACAATCGAGCGTCGGTTTCCCTCTCTTCATTTTCAACTCTTCTCTCCTCCTCGACTCCATTCTCCTCTTCTCTTCTCTCTTCTTCCTCCAACCTTCCCCCTTCCTCGACTCCTCTTTCCTCGACTCCTCTTTCCTCGACTCCTCTTTCTTCGACTCCTCTTTCCTCGACCCTCTCTTCTTCGATTATCGCTCCGACAGTAGCTTCGACTCTTCCCACAGCTCCTTTTATGACTCGAGTCACCTCCGGATTGTTCGGCCGTTCAAGCAAGACAATTGGGTCGGGTTCATTATACATCGGCGGCGGTGGCGGTGTCATGGTTGTGTATCTTCGATGCGGCCCTAACAAAGCTAACAAACAAGATTCTCAAAATTATCAGCAATCTCGAAATCACACTATCTTCTCTTCTCTTCGTCACTTACTCAAATCTCCCGGTTGTTCCACCTCTGGCGTCCCCAATAAGTTTGGTATTTGATAATTTACTCAAGTAATGGCTCTTCTTGGACGAGCACCTTGAATTTGGACGATGGAAGGCGACCTGGATGTTGGGGGTAAGGGAGGGATTCTAGTCGACACGGCATCACTACTTATAGCCCAGATTGGCAGGGCATCCTCCGAGTCGAAAGGGAACCCTTGATCAAAAACACAAGGCACCCTGACCCTTTGACACATCTCACACTTTGATCGATCTCCCCTAGTCGCCGTACTTGGTGAACAGGTCAGGTTCTGTCAAATACATCTTCGACATCTTCAATTGATAACCTCTACTTCAGACATTTTTCGTTTTTTTTCTTTTCTTTGTTTTCTTCTGTATTTTCTTTCGGTTTTTTCTTTCTTCGATTAAACTAGTTAGAGTAGTAAGTGTGGGGAGTAAGATGGTGGGAAATTCTTTACCTTTGACCTTTGCAGGAGCTTGGCTTTTATACCCGGGCATCTGTCACGCTACAACTCTCACTCTCAGCCAAACCCGGCTCAGCATTTCCATATGCATCGAACTTTGAATGCAACACTCAGTTTGGAACTTTCAAAGGACCAAATTTGTGACACCTAATCAACGGGACAATCATCAAAACTCATTACCCAATCCGGTCCCTGATTCAAAGATTTCCCTTTCCGGTGATTCGACGGCTCTTCGACGCTTATCCAATAACCCTTACTCGGACTAGCTCGCATGCCTCGACTCTCAGCTTGGCGCTTAACCTTTTCAATCAAGCCTTGCACTTACCAATTACATCACCTGGGAATCTCTGTCTTCTATCTTCGAATTAATTGTCATATCATTGATTATGCTTTCATTTGACTTTCTTCCAATCAATCGTGTAAATCTAACTGCGAGTAAATACTTTCCTTATTCATCTTCACGAAAGCATCATGTCAATATTTGCCTATAAAAGCAACTGTACTTTCTTTACATTTATTCTTTTCTTCACTTAATTAATATAAAATTGTTTTACGTTACCTTTCCTTAATCAGCCATCACCCTGATTACTTCGAGTCCCACCTGAGCCCAGTATTAGTCTGTACTTCTCATCTTCGAAGTTAGTCTCGAATTTATCTTTGAGAATACTTTGACTCAAAGATATCCTCGAGTTGCTTTGAAGAATATCTTTGACTCACCCTCCAGTCCCCTTTGCGCTTTGATCAACCAAATCCCCATCTGTACGTTCAGTTGGTCGCATGACAGTTATGCATGGGCGTTGATAAACGCACGCCAAGCGCGCACGCCAACACCAACCCGCACGCCAATTTTTTTTGGCGTGCGGGGCCTACACGCCAAAAAAAAGTGGCGTGTAGGGTCTACACGCCAATTTCATTTGGCGTGTGAGACCCACGCGCCAAAAATGGCGTGTGGTTCCCACACGCCCTTTTTTTTGGCGTGTGGGCCCCGCACGCCAAATAAAATTGGCGTGTGGGCCCCGCACGCCAATTGTTTGGCGTGCGCTCCCACACGCCAAACAATTGGCGTGTGGGAGCGCACGCCAACCCACACACCAATTGTTTGGCGTGTGGGGGGATCCTGCTCACGTAATCGAATGGGAGGTCCCATTTGATTACGTGAGCGGGCCGGCTGACGAGGTTATACAACCTCGTCAGCCGGGAGGACTTCCTCCCGGCTGACGAGGTTATACAACCTCGTCGGCCAGGAGGAAGTCCGGCCGGGAGGACTTCCTCCCGGCCGACAAGGCTATACAACCTCGTCGGCCAGGAGGACTTCCTCCTGGCTGACGAGGTTGTATAACCTCGTCAGCCGGGAGGAAGTCCTCCCGGCTGACAAGGTTATACAACCTCGTCAGCCAGGAGGACTTCCTCCTGGCCGACGAGGTTGTATAGCCTCGCCGGCCGGGAGGACTTCCTCCTGGCCGACGAGGTTGTATAACCTCGTCGGCCAGGAGGAAGTCCTCCCGGCCGACGAGGCTATACAACCTCGTCGGCCAGGAGGACTTCCTCCTGGCTGACGAGGTTGTATAACCTCGTCGGCCAGGAGGACTTCCTCCTGGCTGACGAGGTTGTGTAACCTCGTCAGCCGGGAGGAAGTCCTCCCGGCTGACAAGGTTATACAACCTCGTCAGCCAGGAGGACTTCCTCCTGGCCGACGAGGTTGTATAACCTCGTCGGCCGGGAGGAAGTCCTCCCGGCCGACGAGGTTATACAGCCTTGTCAGCCAGGAGGACTTCCTCCTGGCCGACGAGGTTGTATAACCTCGTTGGCCGGGAGGAAGTCCTCCCGGCTGACGAGGTTGTATAACCTCGTCAGCCGGCCCGCTCACGTAATCGAATGGGACCTCCCATTCGATTACGTGAGCGAGGGGGGACCCGCACGCCAAAAAAAATTGGCGTGCGGGGCCCACACGCCAAAAAAAATTGGTGTGTGGGAACCACACGCCATTTTTGGCGTGTAGGTCTCACACGCCAATTTATTTTGGCGTGTAGACCCTACACGCCAATTATCTTTGGCGTGTAGGCCCCGCAAGCCAAAAAAAAGTGGCGTGCGGGTTGGCGTTGGCGTGCGCCGTTGGCGTGCGTTTATCAACGCCCGTTATGCATGCATATATCAACTTTGAACAACATAAAAAAATTAAACAACACACAATGTTAATTAAATGACATGTGCAAAACAAGTCCTACATCATGAATTGGGCCTCTAAACCAGGAGCATGAGGAGAGTAAAGAGGTTGGGGGTGTAGGTGCAATGAAAATCAAGAGTTTTCTCTCTTTTTCTCTCTGGTCACAACAGTTAGTTTGAGCTCACTACATACACCAAGTCACATAAATCATTTGTGTCTGGTTTGTATTTCCAGATACAGACATATATGTATATATGTTTCTCTTCAGTTCTTTCTTTCTTTCTGAATTCATGGGCTTATCTGAACACCTGGTCCAACTTTTGCTTTATTGTGAACTCTCCAGCCCAATGATTCTGCTGTTCTTCCCTTTACTTCCTAATTCTTGTTTTGATCTTCCTTCAGTCTCAATCCTCCTTTAGACTTAATCTTGATCTCTTGAGATTTTTATCTTGGTATTCATGGTTAATCTCAAATCTGGAACTGCAAATATTTATCTATTCTACCAATGTAAGCACCACAACTTCAAAAAAATAAGATAATAAGAGCACAAAATATAACCTCTTTGGTGGTGTCAACAACAAGACTGAGAAAACAACAGCATTAGTTAGGAAACCAAGGATGAGAGGAATAGTACTACCAGTATAATTGGCTGGATTGAGGGTATTCTAGTTGAACTGCAATGCAATCAGCCTGTTTCAACTTGGCTGAGATCAATCAATGAAATAGAAATCCAAGGTTACTTAACACTGCCATAATAATTGTGTGGTTGAAGTCATCCCAGTTAAACTGGGATACACTCAACCAATTTGAACTTGGTTGATCTCAACTCATGAAATATAAATCCAGAGGCGTCCCTTGGTTTACATTTCATTGGTTGGGATAAATCTATTCCAAATCTGTTGAGTACATCCTAGTCTAACTGGGATGAATTCAACCTAGGCAATTATTCTGGAAGTGGCACCCTTGGATTTCCATTTCATCTGTTAAGATCAACCAAGTTTCAATTTGTTGAGTAAATCCTAGTTTAACTGGTATAATTTTAACGTAGTTAATTATGCTTCCAGTTTAGACCAGATACAAGCCCCATCAACTGGTTGGGAGAAATGAATAAAAACCAATAATACTAAATAGCCTGATGATTCTAAGACAAAAAATGTAGATACTCTTGAGATCAATTCCCTTCTTTCAGGCAGCTGCAGGGGAACAGAGCAACAAAGAAGGGGCTCACACCAATTGAAATGTCTATATATTAGACTACCCAGGGATAAGCCGAAATTCTTGCTGGGATCAATGGGAGTTAAACTTATGGAAAGCTACAACTTTGGCAACCACAGCATAAATTTTGTCACTCACGTATGAGCACAAGATGTGAAACATCCAGTTGACTTCAGTAGGGTGGTACAGCCACTGGCAAGGTTTTCTTGTATATATGTATCATAAGGTGTGTTAAGCCTTTGGTAGTGAGTGGTTGGTGTCCAATCAAACTCCGGTGATAATTTTACATGACTGTTTATTCATTTAGATCATCTGCCTTTCCTTACTTTTTTTTGTTTTTTTAAATCTAATTTCGCCGTTGGCATTGCACACTATGAATATTCAATATCTAACTACAATGTGTTTCAGCAAATAGCCTACACAACTGACATCACATTTATTAGTGTCATGTACAGAAGCTGAATATTGTTCTTGGGTTCTGATTCAAGGAAGTGCAAACATATTTACTTAATTGATATTTCCAAATTACGCAATTTGTTTCATCAAGTCGCTTTGGTCTGAAGAAGCATGGGTGCATACTTATGAGAAGGCTTTGTGAGTGTGGCATCAAAGGGCTTTCCACCTGCCAAGCTAGCTATTTAATCTTCAACCATGTTAATTTGTGCAACTTTCCATTGGCGCCATGCGCGAGATCTGATGATACAATTTGTTTTAACAGTTTCGCCTACCAACTCGGTCAACTTGCTGGTTTCTGATGGGTTGGAAAACCTGGAAAAACCTACTAACAAAGCATGCTTTTCTGGAGATCAGGAACTTCACAATGCTCTGTTGACTTGGCCCCATCCCAGAATTTCTCCAGCCGATTTGACCCTGTGGGAAGAGTCACAAGACCAAGCCTGTCCCATGACGCAACATGCATTCTCAGATTTTTTGCTTGAAGATCTTGCCCCAGCACCTCTCTCCCCAACCTTACACCCCAAGCTAATTGAATCTAAAAAAATTATTTCTCCAATTGCCTCTTCTCCCCATCCCTTCGATACTTCTGCTGAAAATAATCATGCTCCTAGTTTAGGTGAGTTTTTCCCGCCATCCATCAGCTGATCACATATTAGGGGGTATCAAAGTTAAAATGAAACCCGCCAAAAAAATGGCGGGTTTCAGCCAAATTCGTCATTTCAAATCCGCCATTATTCTGGCAAAAAAACTAGGTTATTTCGTTGGGGGCCTGTCAAAGTTAACCACCAAACAATCAATTGTTTGGAAAAAATATAAAAGGTTCATTTTGATCTCGCTCAACCATCAAACCTCTTCAACACCTTACAACCATATCAACACTTCAACATTCCAAATCTCTAATCAATGGCTCCCAACAGAAAATCTTCAAGACAATGCTCAACCAATTCCCTCCCTCAAACCACCTCAGCAACCAATCCGCTCCCTAAAGCCACCTCAACTCCTTCTAAATCAACAACTCCTTCCAAGTCATCAGGTCAACTGAAGAAGGATGATCACCTAATCCTTGTTTCTTGGCTCGAAAACCAGAAGAACTATGATGCTTGCTTTGGAGGTGAGAAAGAAACAAAGGTTGGTCGACCACCATCCTCCAAAGTCAATGGATTTCAGATGATGGCGAACGAACTTAAGAAGAAAACAAAGGGTAGACTGGACCTCACTGCCAAACAAATGCGGGAACGATTCAAAAATTACCGAAACAAGTATTGCAAGGCTCACATGTTGTCAATCTCTACTGGCTTTGGAATCACCAATTCTGATGCAAAAAGAGGAATTCACTCGGTGAGTGAAAAACTAGAGAGTCTCTGTCCATTCTACAGCAAGATGGACCATCTGTTTGGGAAGAAAGCAAACATCACCCCACTAGCCCAATTCGATGCCCAAGATTCTGGCGATGACATTGAGGAAGATCAAAGCAAAGGCTCCTTGGAATGTGAAGAAAGACAGATCGATTGGCCAAACCCTGATGAAGATAACAATCAACATAACCAACAGCCTTCTCCCAATGAGATTCACAACGTGTTATCAATTGATCCCTCACTTCTATCAGGGGAATTGGAAGAGCAAGAGGTCTGATTCTCTATGAATCTGTTTTACATCATTGATTTATTGATCTGCTCCAGCTAATGAGTCTTGATTTTATTCTTTCAGATAGAAGTGCAGGTCATCAATGAAAATACTGATGACATGAATACAGTTGATCCTCCTCTGCCACCCACTCTGGACCTACCTGATATAACCAGCATCATATCATCAAAAGAACCAAGGGTCAGTGAGAAATTCAAATCAATATCGTTACTTTCATTGTTGAAGTTTTTGAAATTTGATACTCAGGTCAATCGCTTCTTATCAAGTGGTTCAAAATTTAAATCAATGGGTCCATCACCTCCACAGAGTTTATGTGATGATGAAGTCGTGGAAACCCCCACGACCAAGGGGAAACGTAAGGCCTCGAATTCAATGAACATTAATCCTAGCAGCCACTCCAAGAAGCAAAATCGAGGTTCATTTGGTGGTTATGAGGAAATCCTTGAGAAGAGGGAGGGTGGTAAGGCTTCTTTGGTTTTATTTTCATTATATTTAGCTCAACTGATAATATTCAATTCATCCCTCTCATTTCAAAGGAAAAATTCAAATCGAGGGAGAAAAACTTGACTTTGAGAAGAACAGATGGGATAATCAGATCAAACTGGAGGAGAAAAAACTACGACTTGATGAAGAGAAAGGGAAGCTTGAATTGGAATTGCGCGGACGAGAAATCGATTTACAACGAGCTCAAAAGGACAAAGAACTTGAGTTTCAACGGGATGAAAAAGAAAAGGACAGGCTTGAAGCAAAATCAAGGGATAAGATAAATCTTGCAATTGCATGTGTCAACAGTGGAAGATCATACGATGAAATTGAAAAGATATCTCAACTCCTTCGACTTAATTGATAATTGTATGGCAAGGTTTTTTATTGATCAAGTCCGTGAATCTGATGATCCTTGTTCGTCGTTGTTGTTACTGTTTTTTTTCCCCCCCAAGAAACAAAGTTTTTCAGTTGTTGTTGTGGAGTGAATCTACTGAGAGTGGTTTGTTTTTTAAAAGTTGTTGGTTTGTTGTTGATAGGTATGAGTTTGATTTGTTTTAACTAAAAAAAGCTCTCTCCTATCCGAAACCCAGCTGATGTTGTTGAGATCCTTGTCAAGTTACTTAAAAAAAACCCCCTTCACCAACCAACAACCAACAACTCAGCCGTTGACAACATCATACCCCCAAGTTTATTATTCCTGAACCGATCGACCCATGGATGAGAGTGGTGGCTTTTTCATTGGCAATGAGACCACACCATTGGACAACTTGTCTTTGTCAGCCCTTATCTTCCAGCTCACCTATGATCTCTCACCTTAGAAAGGACACTTACTTTTATTCTCTTTCCATCATTTGTCAACCTGGCCAACGTCGACCAAAAAAAAGGCTCAATGTGAATCGGAACGATTCCAGCTCGCGATCGATCGTCTCCTCATCTGTTAGCTCCACTGTAGCCGACCAAAGTCGACCAAAACACAGGCTCAACGTGAATCGGAACGATTCCAGCTCGCAATCAATCGTCTCCTCATCTGTTAGCTCCACTGTAGCCGACCAAAGTCGACCAAAACACAGGCTCAACGTGAATCGGAACGATTCCAGCTCGCGATCGATCGTCTCCTCATCTGTTAGCTCCACTGTAGCCGACCAAAGTCGACCAAAACACAGGCTCAACGTGAATCGGAACGATTCCAGCTTGCGATCGATCGTCTCCTCATCTGTTAGCTCCACTGTAGCCGACCAAAGTCGACCAAAACACAGGCTCAACGTGAATCGGAACGATTCCAGCTCGCGATCGATCGTCTCCTCATCTGTTAGCTCCACTGTAGCCGACCAACATCGAGAAAGCAAAAGCCTCAACGTTAATCGCAACGATTCCCGGTTGCAATCGATCGTCTCCTCATCCCCTGTTAGCTCCACCGTAGCCGACCAACGTCGAGAAAGCAAAAGCCTCAACGTTAATTGCAATGATTCCCGGTTGCAATCGATCGTCTCCTCATCCACTGTTAGCTCCACCGTAGCCGACCAAAGTCGACAAAGCAAAAGCCTCAACCAGCCTTCCGAGTCCCAACATCATCTGGAGAGCACTGGGCCGTCTGAGGAGCGCACGGCTCGTCAGGTCTCCCAGTGCTCAAATGATGGTGCTTGGGGCAAGCCAGCCAAACAAGTGGGCCCTGCAGGTTCAACCTCCATTCCATCTCAACCAAAGAAGCGCTACTTGTCACCTCCAAAGTATGTGTCTGGGACTGCCAAGCACATTGCCAAGCTGCAGAGGAAGTTAGAGAAGGATACCAATTCTGGCGTAACTCCTCATGTCTCAAGAATCTCACCGTCAGAGGAACCCATTTCTTCAAAACCAGTCATTACTTTTCCCAAGCATGGAAAGAAAACTCGCAACCTCATTTGCACCTCAGGTGGCCAACCTCACGTCATACTTGAAACGCATTCATTCTCCACACAACCCTCACCAACATTCAACCAACTTGGTGCCATAATTTCTGATCTCTATAAGATGGCACTTAATCGACAGCCAATCAAGACAAACAAAAACCTGCTTAATGGAACCATGTGTGGGATTGGATTTCGTCCTGGTTCAGATTATAGCAAGTCTGGTGGTCAGCATGATTCATATTCCGCTTTCTTTCTCATTTTGACTGATCATGATGTCATTCCTGTAGGCACCTATGCCAGAAGACATAAGATCAGTGAGGTGGACTCTATTGCTGATAGTGCGTTATGGGACAACCTTCAACATCATAATGACTTCATTGCCAGCCGCATACAATCCTTATCCAAATCCGCCTGGGAGAAAACCCACAAAGTCGCTATCTCCCATGGAGTCCCAAATTGGAATCAAACTGAATGGCGGCAATTTAAGGAGGACCACAACTTTGCTGGTAATGTTATTGTCACTTTCAATGACTTTTACAATCAAGTCCATGAGGATTCATCCGATCTCAACCCTTGGACCTATGGAATCTTCTCATATATCAACCAAAAGAGTGGTAATCCAATCCCTCCTCCCTCACAAGAAAAAGGTCATGGTCTCAAATTTCCTCGACATGCAATTCTCATTGACTATGCTCATGCCAATGGTATTGTTGAGGTGTTGTGGCAAACCACCAAGTTTGAGCACTGTACTACTCCTCCCCCTCCTTCACTCCAAAGTTCTTCATCTCATACTCATGTGGGCTGTTCATTCCAAATTAACAAAAAATTGGCAGCAGTCTCTGATCGATTAAAAAATGCTACTGATGAACAAGTTATTGACAGAACCCTTTGTAAAGACCAGAAATATGCATTGTAAATGTTTTATTGAAATTTTTTAAGTTATGTTATTGCTACTTTTTCATTTCGAATAACAGAATGGAAAAAAAATGAAACACAAGATGAGTTGCGGCCAAGGGGTTTGGATTTGTCTGAGCCAAAAACACCAAAAGATCATTTTAATCAGCAAATGAGGACCAAAAATATAATTTGGAGGGGAATGATAAAAACCAAAACATACCTAGATTGAATTGGAAAAATGTTCGAGTGTGAGAGGGAGTATCAAATCCCTCATTTGGAACCCAGATGATATTTGAGCAAATTCCATGTGTTCATCTGGTATATTTTCTTCAAACAAATCAATCCAATCGTCTTTGATGTCCGCCAAGAGGTTGTGAAGGATAACACAGCAGATGATCCACTGTATCAGTGTTTTCATATCCTTTTTGTTTTGAAGCTGAATCCGCATTTCTCTGAGACTGGCCCATTGTCCTTTCAGAATACCAATGGCGTGTTCAATCCGTACTCTTGATTGGGCCAAACAATAGTTGAAGCGGGTTCTGTCCTCATCCTCCACAGATGAAACTTTGAAAGCTGGTACAACATATCTACCACTAGCATAGGCAGAGTCGGCAAGAAGGTACTGATTTTTGTCAAAATATTGCATTGGTTGCTGATAGATCTTCATCCTCTGGAAAACATATGAATCGTGGCAAGATCCAGGGAGACCTGCATGAATGGAAATGAATTTTTTGTTTGGATCACACACAAGCTGAACAGACACTGAATATCTTCAAATAAATCAACCATCAGTTTATATTTGAGAAAAGAGGCATGAGTTGATTTGCCATACCTTTTTTTCTGATCAAAATAATGATTTCCATCTTTAGCAGGCTTCTGACTTAAGGGGATTGTAGTCCCATCAATAAAACCAATACATCCAGGAAAGCCTTCTTCATGCATGACCTGAGATAATTCAATGCGTTCTTCAATGGTTGGCCAGGTAAGAAGTGTTTTCCGAAGTGGGAGCAGAACCTTTATTATTTGTTTCATATAAAAATCAATCAGGGGATATCAAAGTTAAGAAACAAAGTGGGAGCAGCACCTTTATTATTCGTTTTGTATATAAATCGATTGTCCCATAGCCTACAAAGAAAAGATTTTCTAGTCGACGAATTGCTGCTCCATTTCCATTACTACCAAATCGAGACAAAGCTATTGCAAGTTGGATTGCTGGATCTCTCTGAGGGTTTCTTGAGTTGTTCTGGAACACTGGGTTATGCTCAATCATTTCCACTAGAGTCATGAAGGAAGCAAGCGTGGTCCGAAACAGTTGGCGAAAACTGGATTCTGGGAGTTGATGAAGTTTTTGCCGTTCATAGTGGGGATGGTGCAAAGTGTGTATGCGAGGGATTGTATATCGCTTCAGAAGACAGTGACTGATGAGTAAGAAATCAAATTCCAAGTCAGAATCTGAATTGGAGTCAATACACATCAAAAACTTGGTTAGTTGTAAACATTTTTCAAGTTGTTGTTTGTTTGAGGCCTTGGGCATGATCGACTGAGTCTTAGATATGTGGAGGATGTTGATTGATGGAGTGGATTGTGATGATTTGCTGCCAAGGATGTGATTGATGAAGTGGAGTTTGATCGATTTGGTCCCAAGGATGTTGTTGATCAATGAGGTCTAGTAAAAATTTTTGGGGGTTCCCAGACTTGGAAATGGCGGATTTGATGCTGAAATCCGCCATTTTTCTTTTTTGAAACACACCTACCCTGGGGTAGGTGTGTTTCAAAAGCCCGCCATTAAAAATGGCGGATTTGGCCAAAAAAAAATGGCGGATTTGAAATGGCGGATTTCTTAACTTTGATACCCCCTATTTAACTCATTATGAAAGAGGACACGGATCTATGGGAGACTCTTCGACATTCTAACAGCTTCTGGGTTTGAAGGTCAGCCTCATTCAATGGGTCGAATTTTACCGCCTGCAGATATTGTAGTCGAAGATCCTCATTGGGCTTCGGTCCCCCCAAAGTCGCACGGCCTGTCACTTGAACCAAAAAATCAATTTCACCTAATTTCGATTTTTTCCAGTCAATCCGATCCTTGTATTCCGCGGGATCCAAACATGGCTAGTTGGAGTGAGTTTTTTTTTACTGCTGTTCTTGAAAATGAAAATCAATCGTAAGCAAGGAAAATACAGACTTTTTTCACTTGTATATAACCCAGGTTTTGAATCCCATGATGGAAACTGTAATGAAGGTGTAAGCGAGTCGGATCAAGCGCCGCAAGCTGATGGTAATCCTCCCCATTTGATAAACCAGAAGCTGTCATGTCACAAGAAAGAAGGTCAGTATATTCATCTGAGGTAACGTATTATGTTAACTCGCTCCTGACTTTGTCTCAACAGTTGGCCCGGTTCGCAGCATTGAACCATCCTTGAGCCAGTGCGACAATAATGTGAATACCAGCCGGATTTCAAAAGATTCAAGGAAAAGATCTGGTCCAGAATTTCTAAAACCGAGAGACGAAGCCAGCAAGGACGTTTCTGAAGATTTTTTAATCGCTGGATATATGTCATCACATGCCCTCAAAGAGCGTTATGATAAATTTGACGCAAGATTTGATACTGAATTCAAAGCCCTACATGGCTGCTATCCACGGATAGATCACCCTGATCCAAAGGTCCAACTGAGACTATTTAAAGGAACAAAAAAGCGTGCGGTAATAAGACCACAAAATTCTTCGAGAGATCAACCTCACGAAAGACCTGTTTTGCTGGCGCGTTATGGTCATTTAATCAGATTGATGTATGCACTCCATGAAGAATATTTGAACAGTTGCGAGATTCCAACATTCATGTACAGCACTTGGCAAGAGAAACTTCTGGACTGGGTCGACTATGAAATTTCTGGATCTGACAGTGAAAGTTGTCCGATCCTTGGACTGAATAGATCTTCAAAACTAGAATGGGCAAATGATTATGAGTATCGGGATACTCAGGTCAAAACAATAGATTACTTCTGTCAGGATAGTAAGAAAATTATTGCGCTACCCACTGCTACCTATCTATTGGAAAGCTTCAAGACTAAGAATCCAAGTGGGTGGATTTTTTTTATTGCTGTCATATCCTATATGAACCAGATTGCTGATTCTTCAAATGGCTCAAATCATACCAAATACATCTGGGATGAATCAATCTTGAATATGTAAAAATCACCACTCATCAGTCTATTCATTTTCCTTAACAGGCTACCCAGAAGAGCTTTTGAAACCATCTCCAACTCCTAATTTCCAAAAAAATATGGGATGTCTATTGAAATTGGTTACAAAGAAGGATGTTTTTTCCAAAATCACTGCTTTACGTTGTTTTGCATCAGGTAAATGTATTTCTGCATCAAAATCCATCTTAAGATTTGGGAATCACATTCAAAGTCTCAGAGGAAGGTGGAAAAAAAAGTTACAGAGCACTCACCCTAGATTGCCCATTACAACTTACTTTGGGGGAGGACAATCAAATAATAAGATATTACATGTTGTGGAAAAGGATATGTTTGTTAAAAAATTAGTAGGCAAATTCACACTTAATAGAAGGCTCAGCAGAATCCTTTTGGCAATGAATTACATTCAGCATAAATACCACAAATATTTCCAGAATACGCAAGATGATTATGAGAAAGATAAAGAAAATATGTTTAACTGGCTGGTTGAAATTCTAATCAGCCAAAAAGGACAACTTCCTCTCTTTGGGTTTTATGAATCTGAATACAAACTTGCACCTTGGGAGGGTGAACAAAATATGGGCTGGAAAGGTTTTCACACACTTCAACTCCAATTAATGAAATACTTTTCTGGGGAGGATGATTCCCTAACTTTGGAAGAAACAGCAGTACTTTTGCATGCAACCTGGCTCCAGAACCATCACCCAGAAATATTTGAAAATCTACACAAAACCATTAAAATCTAATTCTACGGTAATCTGCATATTGGCCAGATATTCTTGAGGTTTATTATTCAACCTAACTTCCAGAAGCATGTTAACATGTTATGTGCTTGTTTAAGTCTTATATTTGCCACTTTAGTCCAATTGGTATTGTTTGGGGCCCTGGATAAATGTTACTAAGAGAAAAAAGAAACATCATGAATATATTTTACTCTCAAACGGATGGAAGGTAGAAATTACAGGGAACCCAAAACTTTGATATTAGATTACTAGGTTTTTGGAAGCTTGAGGATACCAAATAAGTTTTTGTTTTTTTTAAAACAAAATACCAATATGATACTTGTAGCTTGTGCTTATTCCAAGCTTATCATATCATCATCTCTGTTATTTCAGTGTTACTGATTCTTCCTTAGATTATTTCTTCATCAATTAATATTTTTTATGAATAAAAATTTCAAGTCATTCATTTTAAGTCTTGATGGAATCATCAGTTTCAGTCACCTAATGGTACCCCCCACAACATTATTACTCTTGATTAGGTTATCTCACAGATGAATTTTTCCTTTTTCATCACCTGATAGTATTTAAAAATGTATGGTTGGGTCTGCAGGAAAATTACTAGATGTATCAATTTAGAATTATGAATCTTATTGGACAGCAAGCTTGGTAAACAAGAATCAAGAATAATCATACAGTGTCAGTGAGCTATTTTTGGATATAATTTTGTTTTTTATATATTTTGGTGTCCCTTGACATGGATTTTGTTTAAGAAAGCCTGTCTGAGTACATGAACCTGGATGCCAATTGTAAATATATTTTCAAATATATTTTGAGACTTGATTCAATTTTTTTTGAACAAATATGTATAAACAGATTTTGTTGGTAAAAATATTCTTAAAATTCACCAAATGAACTTGAGGTGTTTTGAAAACCACAAGTTTGGAAAATTAATCTAATATGCATAACTTTGTATCAATTTTCAACACATAAAACCTGTGTAGTATGTGTTAAGTAATGAAACTGGACATATTTTCTGCATTACATAGGTCAGCACATTTGAGGCGGTCACATGACACTTCCACCTGTTAGTGCATTATCAATCTCCTTCAAATTATGCAAATTTCCAAAATTTCTCACTCTCTCTGTTATTCTGTTATTTAAAGCAGCGAATGTCTCAGCCAGGTAAAAACAGCTCCTACTACCATTGAACTTCCACCCCATATGGTAATTATCCCCAGTCTCACCCCCTGTACCCAAATGTTGGCCACAGTACATACACCTCTGCACAGATTACTCATGCTGGTGGTTACCCTATTCACAGACAGTCACCCTTGGCCCATGCCATGCAACCAACCCAATGTAAAAAAGGGGATTTAGTTGATTGAAGGACATGAGGAAGAGGAGGTGAGCCTCAAAGATAAATTTGAGGATGTTCCAAAGATAAGTTTGAGTCAAAGGAGTTTGAGGATAAATTCAAAAATGAAGATATGTGGACTCCAGGATGACACAGTACTCAGCCAAGATTATGGCTAGCTGAATATTCAGCAGGAAAAATAAAACAATTTTATATTAATCAACTGAGGAAAAGGAGAAATGCATGAAAAAGTGAAAAAGCATTTATAATTGGGAACAGCTACTGCTATTTATGGATAAGCATGAAGATGCATCAAAGAATAATGATAGAGTATTTACTCAAGGTTAGAGTTAACAAGATGATCAAAGATTATCAGTAAAATGAGGAATACATGTTGATCAAAGGTGAGCTATAAAATGAAAAGCACATGATGATCAAAGATGAGTTGTGATGTGAAATTTCTTTAATTCAAAAGTGAGATTTCTCAGATTGGAGGGTTAAGTGAAAGGATTTTGCAAAAGGATAAGAACCAATCTGAAAGTCCAGGTGCATTTGAGCTAATCCGAGCAAAGGGTTATTGGATAGCTTCAAAGCTGAACCAAATCACCAGAATTGGTACTCCATAGAGTTGGCTGCTGATTTAGGTAATTCTGAAAGATGCGGATTAAATGTTCACATTGGTTAGGTTTCATGCAACTGGCAATTGAAATTTTTGAAGCTGAGGTACATTAAAAGTGTTATGGAAGTAAAAGTGACTGGGCTATGGTTGGCTGAGCATCACAGAGCGTGACATTAACAATCTCCAATACATAAAATCTCATATTCTCATGGTAATAAACAGTTTGGTCAGGTCTCTCTGCTGCCAATTGCATTTCCAAACAAAATGGAAACTGTCTATCAGTACAGCCAAATTACACATATGAAAAGAAAAAAAAATGCGGAAAGAACGGCGGAGAGGGCAGGACTAGGGGCTCTCTTGTTTAGAAAGTACGTCACATGATATGGGGAATGAGAAACTGCTTCAGGTAGGTAGTACAGAAGGATACATAAACTGCTGATATAGATTGAATAAATCCCAGAAAGATGATGGATACAAAAAAATTTAGGGATAGAAAAGGTATACAGATCACTACAGATTCTTAAGCAACTGCAATCTCACTACAGGGGAATCATGTTTGTATTTTGAGCGGAGGGGGATGGTTTTGTTTGTGAACAGAGAAAAGAGAAATACTAAGAGGAGGAATTTGAAAGAGAGGGACGATGGGACTTGAATATCCGAGATTTCTGTTTGGCGACTTTCGGAGGAGAAGGAGGAGGAGCAGGAGGAGCAGGAGGGGAAGGGATAGACTTTGATTTCTTGTGATTAGTAGTAGTGATCCAAGCGGGCAAGACTTTTTTGAGATAGGGGAACTCGTTATCATCGTCGGAGTCGTCTTCGAACACTGAAGACATGGTATGAGATTGACATTCTGGACTGTATGATCCTTTGGCTTTCGATGCGGCCGCCGAAAGAGAAGAGGAAGAAGATTTGACGTCTAGATGGTTAGAGACCGCGGAGATATCTGTGACGGAGCTCAGACTCTGTTTCCTGGAGCCTTTTGACTGAGGTTCAGGACGACAACCTTGGGAATTATGTACGGAGTCGTCAATCTTGATTGAAGGTCGATGTTGTGGAAAGTTTAGCGAACGGCTTCCTCTTAGTATACCGCGTCTACTATCCGTTGTAGGCTTAGAGACGTGAACCAATGACTTGTAGGGTTGACTGAGGAAGGCAAAAGGTAGTTTCGACGAAGGATTTGACAGAACTTGTTTTGCTGATTCTCTTCTTCTGGTGGTCGTAACTGGTGGAGGAGAGGACAGATCGACAGTTTCTGATTTTTGTGATTGTTCTTGGATATCAGAAGAGGATTTGAGGCTAAAACTTTCACTAAAGAACCCCGTACAGTCTGGGAAAGAAGTATGTTGGTTATTGGAGGTAGATGCATCGCTAAAACTGTCCTCCTCTGAGAATTCTAAAGAACTTCTGACCAAAGGGTGCAGAGTATCTGACGAGAGGGTGATCATGCTGAGCTGGCCGAGGCTAAGTAGGGGCTCCGAGCCAAGTTGAAGTGAAGCTATGTGTTCTAATGCAATGGCGCTAGACTTTTTGTGAACGGTTTCAGTGGGTAGGAATTGAAAAGGAGGGAGTGGGAGGGAGCTTACCATTGGATTCTGGCCAAGATGGACTTTTCTATGAGAGTTGAGTTGACGAGAGCAAGCGACTTCCAAAGGGCTAGGGCCTAGATGGTACGAGGGCATGTTGCTTAGATAAAAAAAGAAAGAAAAAACCCCGAGAATTCAGGAAGAGATGGACGAGGGGAAAGAGGCGTTTTGATAAGGCTGTTGACAAGGTACTACGAGGATGAGAGGAGGCTTTGTATGCAAGAGTAAGATCAGAGATGTCAAGAACTTAGAAATGATAGATAAATACGAGGTTGTGCTAGTAGCCAAGGGCTGCGACCAAGAAGTATTTAAGATGATTGAGCCAAAGAAAGCTCAAGCTGGAGAATGTGTTACACTGGTCTGGACAGTTATATTGGAAGACGGATTTGGTCTTGAAACCGGTTGTATGGACCCTGCCAATAATTTATACTGGCTATGGCCTGGATGATGAGTTGAACTGGTTGTAATGTTTATGATGTTCAGATTCTCCCGGTCAGTCATGAAAGATTCAATTCAACCATCCTTGCCCAACGAGTTCGCCACCGACCTTTCTTGATGATGTTGCCCTGAGTCTTGGAGTGGAAAGGTCTTGATACATCAAGGTCTGCTCGGGATGGAAATTATGCTCATGGGCAGTATAACTAAGGGCGTTTTGCTCCCACCAACCAAAAAACATGTAATAGTAAAGTAGATTCACTCAATTATAGAGAGCCAGCCAACGCAACTCTTCGCCTTCTTCTAAGTCTTTCCGGTTAGAATTGGAACCAATCTGTTTTATTTTTCAGTTTTTTTATCTTTGGTCCAAGATCATGAGTTGGAAGTGGGTTGCAGATAAGATTTCCATTCAAGCTTGTCCGATGGAGATCAACTTTTTGCGAACAACCATAAGGCTTTAGTTCTCCTCTCTGATTTCCTGGGTTAGACTTGAACCACTCGGCGCTCATGATAGGTATAGCTGGAAAATATGTCACACTTTTCCAAATCCCTATCATACAAGACCCAGAGCTGTGACGGCAAAGTATACCCACTCAAGTATGTTTTTTTTAAGTGTAATTTTGCCATTGGCATTGCACACTGGGAATATGGTTTGTTTCAAACTACAAGTTTTCAAGTTGTGTCAATTGTTTGAGCACTTAGTGTTATGAGGACCTAAGTTTCTGTGAATATGCGGTAATCTCAACAGTTTGATCTACTGGGCTGTGGTGGGGTGTGAGGTTTTTTACCTTCTCAGGTTGGTTGTTAAACGGGTAATGGGTGTTGAAAGTTGAAAGAGAGGGTTTTTTTATGATGGGGACAACTAATAAAGGGTTTGTGATTGAAGGAGGTGTAGTTGTCCTGGGTTGGAAGGGGTAGCAGCCAGGGGTGCTGGGATTTGGACACTGGACTTGTCACTCTCTCAGGAGTGAGATAATTTGTTTCACAGGGGCAACACCAAGCTTCTGTGGGTGATGGTTACTGCTAGACCATCCAGGCCCTAGTCAAGTATGATGATGTGAATAGAAAGCACAGAGGAAAACATTGATTTGTATCCCTTCAGCTATGTGGAATGTGCATAGTCATTGTTTAGTTTGTTGAAACTTGTTAAGCCTTTGGTATCCACTGGCATCTGACCAAAGACCAATGATTCATGTGAGAAATGAAACAGTGAAAGCTCTATATATGGTGCATCCTGATGGTGGTGTTAGCTCACATGCACCCCAGTACTGATCCCTCAAAACTTGGTGAGGAAAGAGAACACTAGTACCAGTTGGCCAGGGAATATACTAAGAGCATCCACAATTGTCTGAATAAGTCAGCTTGATAAGCTAACTTTATCAAGACAATGCCCCACTTGTGCGCTCAATAGTGCTAGACAACTATTGAATCTCTGGGATTCTTGATAGAGGTCCATACATTTATGGACCTCTATAGAGCCCAATAGGGTAAGTTGTCCCTACTTTCACAGGTCACTGAAATTGAACAAGTGATTTTGAAAACCTGAGATACTCCCCTTAAAGAAATTAGTTCACCAAGTGTGACTAACAGACAACCCAAACTACACAAACCTAGAGGAGTGAGTTGGAGAGATGTGTGAGACAATTGATGTTTGAAACAAAAACAAAGAAGTTGAATGAGGAAACAGAAATACAATAAGTGTTACTATTCAAATACATTCAATCTAGGTTATGTTTCTACTGTGTCTCACTACTTTGCTGCCAAGTAAAAATCACTCACTTGAACATAACACTGCCAGCATAATTGCCTAGGATGAAGTCATCCCAGTTAAACTGGGATGCACTCAACCAATTTAAACTTGGTTGAAATCAACTGATGAAATATAAATCCAAGGGACCCCCCTTGGTTTTATATTTCATTGGTTGAGGTCAACCTACTTTAAATTGGTTGTTTGCATCCTAGTTTAACTGGGATGAACTCAACCTAGGCAATTATGCTGGCAGTGTAACCCCTTTAAGTTCAATTACTTTTTAGTGAACCTTCCCCCCAAACTTCCCCCCAACTTCTCCCCCACTCATTAGCTCCCACCCCAGGTAGTGCTCCTCTGCAACACGAGTTATCAACTCAATTTGCAGAGGAGTACAAGTGTGGAACCGGCTTGATAACCCAGCAATAGAGCCGGGTTATTGAGCTGCAAGTGGGAAAACTCTTGGAAAATTAACTGTCAAGGTTGCTAAGAGCTCAACAGTTGTCAAAAATTTATCAACAAAATTGTGGATGCTCTAAATACAACAGCTGTGGCACAGCAGTACAATATATAAACCCTAGAAAACTCCATCTCACAACCCCTGATGCGGTTATCCACCTATCACTTGATTATCACAACCTAGTATTTCTAACAATTCAAAAATGTCCTGCCATTCTTTTTACTATCCATCACCCTGGTTTATGCTCAGTTTATATGCCCATGTTTCAGAAAACCGCGTAACCAATGTGATATATCCAGACCAGTATTGTGTATAGAAACTGGATATTGTTTGTGTGTACATAAGATAGTTGCTCCATTGATTTGTAATAAAATTGGTTGGAAAACCTGTGTTTAAATAAATCAATACTTGAAAGGTTCAATTTTTTTGTGTTTCCCTTGCCCAGCTACCTATTTGTGAATTTTTTCCAATTGACAGTCAAAGATGACACTGTTGAAGATTTTTCAAACGCACCATGCACTCATAAGTCTAGCAATCATACTACAATGTGTATCAACCTTTCCACCAACATTATCTGCAAAGCTGAAGATTTTTAATCAGGAATTGATCATGGTAATACCAATTGAAAAGTCATACCACTCTGGAGAGGAACTCAATGCTGCCTTGCTGATATGGCCTCATGTGCCAATTGGCTCAAATTATTTGGCCAGTCCATGTAGGTTATATGTATAATTTCCCTGGATGTACATCATTCATAGGAACAAATAATACAGACTTCTGATAGATTCTTTACTTACACAATTTGGAATTGGTCCAGCCCATGAGGCAACCCCTAAGCACCACATTGTACTGGATCAATGCCATCAAACTCAATGGATTAAGAACACCTGTAGTATTGAGTAGCTGTGAGTTGACTGACGAACAGACAAAAGTGGATACCAGGTGGAGGCACACCTAAGATGATTGAGTGAAACAATGTGAGATAATCTAAATAGTGAACATAAGAGAAGAAAGAAATAGAGCATACCTACAAACCTGAGTGAGATGTTTGAGTGAGTTGAATTGTATTGATAAATTATAATGATTACAAATAGAGTACAACAAGTTGTGAAATAAGTTGAACTATATACGTCTACATTAGTTTGATAATATCGCATCAAATAACACAACCAATACTGATCCGCAGCACGGCAATAGAGAGATTACTGTACTTGAGGTACCTCAATAAAACTGATAACAACCTGTTTCAAATTTTAAATCAAAAAGCTTCCAGAGGTGATAATAAGGAAGGTTAGCATACATAAGATGTTATTTCAGCCAAAACGCTTTAACCAATTAAGCAACTTGCTTCTGTCCAGAAATATTGACCAGCTACATTGGACCACCCTCAGACTCAAGCTATTCCGTCAATGAACACCAAAATCTGTCCCTCTCTGTCAAAAAATCAAGGAAAAGGAAAGCTGACAATTTTTCTGACTCACAAAGACAAAATAAACTACCAAAATTTGAAATATTCCTTAATCAATAGATACCATTCAGTATTGGTTCTCAAACAGAATTATGATAAATTTGTTGAAAAAATTGAGTCAAATTTTTCCATACACCGTGCTAATAAAAACTTTCTTATCTGCCATTCAAAGCTAAAACTTGCAATATTTTGGGGAGAAAACAATGCTGGAATAATACAAGTTGCCAATAATTCCACAAATGTGTCCCAGAGTACTGATTCACTGCGTAAATGCTACTGTCATTTGATCATTTGATCAAACTGATATACAGACTTCATGAAGCCTATTTGAACAATTTAAAAATTCCAATATTCATGCACCGGGATCCTCAAGAGAACCTTTTGGACTGTGCAGATCATGAATTTTTGGAACTCATCCTGAAAGCAGTTCAATAATTGGGATAAATAAATTGGAGCCAATGGAATGAATATTGGGGTACCCAGGTCAAAATGATTGATTACATCTGTCAGGAAGGTCAGACTGTTGGGCTTTCCACTGCTGAATTTCTGTTGGAAAGCCTAATATCTAAGCATCCAAGTGAGTCAAACCCAACTTATCTATATTGAATATATAAACTGGATTTATGAATCTTGAAATATTTACAATCATCCACTCTAAAAATATTCTAAAATCTTGGGGTGAATTTATTCTGAATATGTTTAATTAAAATCAGCCCCTACTGCCTACCACCAAGATTATTCAAAAAGAAATTGGAGTATCAAATCCAAAAGAAAAATGAAACTGTTATTAATCTTAGCAGGTGAAAAAGAAGTATTTAAAAGTGTGATTGCCGTTAGGAGATCATACATGAGAGGCTGTCTTGACTCATCAACTTCTGAATCATATTCCAAGGCTCATCTTCAAAATTTTTTGCCAAAAACAATTCAGGTAATCAAAATTGCATGTTCTTGAAAATTCAACTTTAAAAACCACCATACCAGAAACGGTGGGCCGCTAGGCTACGCTACACTATTTTACCGCTAAGTGTTAGCATAGCGGGGTTTTTTTTCCCCAGAAAATTTGTAGCGTTAGCTGAAAGTACACTCCGCTACACTAACAGTTAGCGTAGCAACAAATTTTTCAAGCCATTTTTTTGTAGTGTTAGCTGGGGCAATTCACCGCTACACTAAAAGTAGTGTAATGCTTCTGGTGCTGAAATATTTTGAAGTTCCCAGTAGCGTAGCGGCATCATCAC
Organism: Puccinia hordei; assembly: GCA_007896445.1. Taxonomy (NCBI): domain Eukaryota; kingdom Fungi; phylum Basidiomycota; class Pucciniomycetes; order Pucciniales; family Pucciniaceae; genus Puccinia; species Puccinia hordei. Next base: position 101,777 of record RDRW01000313.1, on the reverse strand, counting down.
TACGCTACGCTAAATGTTAGCTGTTAGCTGATATTTTTTCCACTAATTAGATTTTTGTATTACACGCTAACACTGATTTTTGACAGCTAAAAAGACAACTTTCAGCTGTGTAATTCAAATTATGCCCCTTGTGGGAATTGATCCCATGCTCAAAAGGAAGAGGGAGGTTAGCCATGACATAGTGGTCAATCCTGACCGCTACACCATGGCTACCCTGAGAGTTGGAGGGATTGGTGGGAATACATCCCATCCATGCAGCTCAGGTTCCATTTTTTTTTTTTGTTTTTTTTTCAAATCCCGGTTGAATTTTCATTTTATCATTAATTCCAGTCTCTTTTGAAAATTTGTCTCCTGATTTTTTTTTTTTGATAATATTTTTTTTGGTGACAACTTCCTCAAGCACCAGGAAAAACAATGATCACTTGGCTACAAGTGACATGTCAAATTACAAAGGGGCCTTTGTACTTTCTGATGTCACTTCTAGACAAGTGATCATTGTTTTTTCCTGGTGAAGCATCAATTTTTTTTTTTATTGGGATTTTTTTTTGATTTTTTTTTTTCAGATAACTTATTGATTCTTAACCGGCACTCTTACTCAGCTCTTCCATTAGCTTCAACCTCCCAAATCCCTCCCACCAGGCTCAACCTAGCACTCAGGTCCACCCCCTTCCCTCTTGGTAAGTCCCCTCCCCTTCTCCTCCACCCACCATTACTTACCACCTTGCTACCCTACCCTGCCACCAACAGCCCAGCTACCCACTACCATTGCTACCCTGGGGCCATCTGCCTTGTAAGTCCCCCCTACCCTGCTACCCTCCTGCTAACCTGATCTCTGCTACCCACAAACAGATACCAGCCACCACTACCGCTCTTGCTACCCTGGGGCACCCACATTAAAAGTAAGTCCCCTCTTTCTCTTGATCAATCAAAAAATTGATTGATCATCTGATCAATCAATTTTTTGATTGATAAAACAATTGATCAATCAAACAATCAATCAATTTTTTGATTGATCAAAAAAACAATTAATCAATTGTTTGATTGATCAAACATTGATCAATCAACGTTTGATCAATCAAACGTCAACCAATCAACACTTGAACAAGAACAACCGCTGACAAATGCTACCCTGCCCTGCCCAGCGCAGCTACCCTTCCCAGCCCTGCCCTGCTACCCAGCCCTGCCCAGCCCAGCCCTGCCCAGCTACCCTGCCCAGCCCTGCTACCCTGCCCAGCCCAGCCCTGCTACCCTGCCTAGCCCAGCCACCCTGCCCTGCCCTTCCCAGCTACCCTGCCCTGCCCATCTACCCTACCCAGCCCAGCCCAGCCCAGCCCAGCCCAGCCCAGCCCAGCCCAGCCCAGCCCAGCCCAGCCCAGCCCAGCCCAGCCCAGCCCAGCCCAGCCCAGCCCAGCCCAGCCCAGCCCAGCCCAGCCCAGCCCAGCCCAGCCCAGCCCAGCCCAGCCCAGCCCAGCCCAGCCCAGCCCTTCCCTTCCCAGCCCTGCCCTTCCCAGCCCAGCCCAGCCCAGCCCATCTACCCTGCCCTGCCCAGCCCAGCCCTGCTTCCCAGCCCAGCCCACCTACCCAGCCCAGCCCTTCCCTGCCCAGCCCTGCCACCCTGCCCAGCCCTGCCACCCTGCCCAGCCCAGCCCAGTCCAGCCCTGCTACCCTGACCTGCCCTGCTACCCTTTTTAAGCCTCTGTGAGTCCCCTAACCCCCCCATTTACTAATCCTGGCCAATTGATCAGCTTGATCTGATCAATTGGCCTCTTTTTTTGGAACCCCCACCTCATAATCATCATCTGACTTTATTTTTAACTCCTACAGGTCTACCACGTCTCACATCCGCGATGGGGAAAAGAGCAGTGTATTTATTTCATTATATTTGCTATGATATCATTACTAATTATTGTTTTCTTTTCCTTTGTCATTTCTTATTGTTTTGATCCCTGAATACCTTAATTACTTTTGTTGGATTGGTTTTCATGTTGAATGATGGATCTTTGGACAACACTGTTCTGGAATCCTGATTGAATCATCAAAGCCATAACAATAAGAGTGTTAAGGCAACCAAGCATCAAAACAAGATGAAGCGTCAAAGGGAAAAGCGTTTGTCATGTAGAGAGGGTCTAGGAATCAAGGATCAATCCATACCATGGCACACCGTAAAATCCACTCCTCACAATCTCTATCCAACCATCCCTATGAAGAATAACAAACCAACCCGCCACCCAAATCCATCAGAAATCAGTTCAGCATACGATGAAATCCACACCTATCACTTTATGAAGTCTGAGATTAATGTTATTGTTGATCCTCTTGACAAGAATGAGGTGATTGCTATTGTAGAATTCACTCCTTATAAAGACCTCACCCCTTCCCAATTGGACAATCTCAACTATATTTCCACTTTCCTCCACCAGTCTAAATTCTTCCTGAACTCTGTCTCATCCTGTGCTCAAATTTGGGGTGGGCTCATGTGGGCCATTGGTTTGAGAAAGTCTTATGATGAGCATCAAATAGTTGGCCGGTATATCAAGGCATTTGATGAAACTGAACTGAAAGCATATGATGATCACTATATTAAATGTTCTCAAGTTGGCAATATTATTGGTAATCTCTTCAAAGATCTTGCTCATACTCCCTTTCAACAGAATCAAGATCTTATGAAGAAATATAATATCCCTTCCTTTCCCAATCTTTCTTATGGCAAACTTCCTGAAGACACCACCTGCACTCCCCACATTACTTTTACTAAAAATGGTTTCTTCAATCCCCCACACACTGATACTGAAGATATATCCCAATTTGCCTTTGTTTTATTTCTTCCCACTTGCACTTCTGATTATACCCTTGTAGACTCTTCTCATTATGATATTACATCTGGTCCTTTTATTTGTCCTGATCACCGCATTGGTATTGATTTTGATCATCAGCATGGTATTGTTAAAATGATTTGAAAAGTTAACAAGTATACTCATTTTACTATGCCTCATTCCACAAGCTCTTCTTTCACTTGTCTTGGTTTTAGCTATTCAAATCAATTTTAGTCTTGCTAATGCTTGTAGCAAATATTTGAAGGGGTTTTATCAAGATTCTGCTCATTACTTTGCTGATTATTTTTATTATATGTTCTGTAGTATGGCTAGAAGCAAATTAACAGCTAGTTCACTTACAATCTTGTTTTCATTTACTATTTTTTTCCTCTTTTTGTTTCTTACTTCTAAACTCTAAATTTCCAAGGCTTTAACCATTAAGTATTGAATGTGTCATTTTGTGGTTTATTCTTTTATATCTAACAAGTTAATCATGATAAAAATAAATTCAAGCATGGAAATAGAGCCATGGTATTGGTAATAGTAAGCTTGGGAATTGATTTTAAGAATTAAAAAAGGTAACAAAAAATTACCAAATGGAATGTGCCTTGAATAAATATTCAAGCAGGGAAAAAGAGTCATGGAATTAGTAAGCTTGGGAATTGATTTTAAGAATTAAAACAGGTAACCAAAAATTACCAAATGGAATGGGCCTTGAATAAATAATTGCAGTGTGTAGATTAGGTTTCTATCAACAGGGGGAATTGCAGATGATACATTGTTTCTATTTGCAATAAAAATCTGATGTGGAGCCAAACTTCAACCGGAGACTTTTTTCAAATCTGAACTTCAGAGTCAACTCTCCAATTAATTTCTTGTTGTTAAACCAAACATATCTCAATCTAGTCAACCCGCACCAATGCTCAATCAAAATGGAAATATGTCTGATTCATCAGGTGGCCATACCCGCAGATCTTCACAAGTCACCACACCAATAAGGCAATCCGGAATGATTCATCCCTTTCCAGATTCACGCCGGTCAATTGTGCAGCCATTTTTATCACAAAGAAGTCACATTTCAGCAGAATCATTGGTATCAAATTCCCAATCAAACAAACAAAAAGACCCTACATCAGAATCTTCAAATGAAGAACAAAGCACTCCACTCCCTGGAAAGAAACAGAACAGAAATAAGTACTCTGAGTCAGCCCATATCAACCTCTGAAGTTCCGAGCTCACAGGTGATTGATCTTGCTCAAGACTTGGATGAAAAAAACACAAAGGCAAAACCCAAACGTAGCAAGAAAAACCCTGAATTTGATGATCCAAAGGATTTTTTACCCAAACCAACTCGGCGTTCAGGTGATGTGTGTAATTCTTGATAGCTAAGTGTTTGAAATGTATGTATACTAATATAACTGTTAAAAAAAAGTCGTTAAGTAAAAATTCCATCAACCTATAGCTTGTGGTGCAAGAAGGATGTCAGGGTGTCTTCAAGTAGCTTTTCAAATATTTGTACTCATTGTGATGGTTCCCGTCAAAAAGTAAGGATTTCTCATGGATGCCCCAATTGTCATCAAGCAATCACTTCTGGGGCCAAGCTTCCACCACAGCACTTGAAGAGGACAGAATCAAACAGACTGCCCATCTGGATCACTCACCAAAACAAACATTTTGCCCCTGTTGAAAAGTTTGACAATCAGGTTCTCAATCAGATAATAACTTTATGGCTGTTATGACAATCATTACCTTGGAATTGTGTTGAAGACCCCTCTATCCAAGCTGCCCTTCTCCTATTGTCAAGCTGGAGCAAATTTTTTAAACACAAAAAGTGGGCTGCAACTTCTGGACAAGTGGTATACTTGGATTCAAAAGAGGCTATGATACGCCGTTTGAAGGTGAGTGATACCATTGCATTCAATTACATGTAAAAATATATACTTGTTTCCCTTTAAACAACATTTCAACAGGATTCTGAGAGCAAGTTTAACTTGATACACAATGTTTGGACAACAAAAGGAAATTGTGTTGGATTTATTGGAGCTTCTGTCTCTTTCATTGATAAGGATTGTCTAGTGGTGCATCTGGCTCTCAAGCTAGTTGCCTGGCACCATAAGGGAAGAATGCTGGCTGAACCTGTTGTGAATTTATTGAAGAAACTTGATTTACATAATAAGATAAGCACCCTTTGATTCATCACCGGTAATCTGCCAAAAACTTATTTATTTTTTGTGCTATAAACACATGCTTTGCCAGACAACTGATTCAGGATCAAATAACAACACAATGGCCAAAACAATGCACTCCAAACTTGTTGCCCTTCCCCAAACCACAGATTTGGATTGGAACTACAAGACAATGCATATCAAGTGCTTTTTTCATAACATGGTGCTTTTTTTCAATGCTGGATTGAAAGAATTGGGCCTTGAAGCTCCTCCTCCACCAAAGCTCACAATTCATTCCTTGGAATTTTCCCATTTTCCAACACTGGACCCAACAATTGAAGAGGACAAAGAAGATAAATCTGTAGAATTGTTGGTTGAAGACAGGGTGGAAGATGAGATGGATGTTGATAGCAATGGTGTTGATGAGGATGAGCCAGAGCTTGAAACTGACGATGACGAGAATGATGAGGTGACTGGATCTGGATAAAAAAGCTATGATCAATTCATCTCAATGAATAAAAATAAAAATAAATCATCTGCAAACAGAAATTATTCTAATGAGTTGAATGAGTTAACCAAAGCGGTCAGTTGTATTTTATATTTTTTTAATTTTACTAGCAATCTATTACTGAATCTTTCCTTCTTATTTTTTTGATATATAGCTGGACTTTGTAGTACAAAATATTACCTCATCAAGTGCATGGAGAGCTGAATTTGACCACTGTGCGGAGGATTACCAGAAGCAAAAAGGGGGAACAAAAGTGAATGGTCTGATTGCTGGTTATGGAATCCGCTGGAACATCAAATATCAAAGCCAAGAGCATGCCTACAGGGCAAGAGAGGTATTTCATTAAGATTCACCTCCAAACAATGTGATATTACTGATAGACATATGTTTAAACTCAGGTTATTGATGCAATGCTCCGTGATGAGTATAGTAAATTCCAAGATCAAATTGTTTGGTCCAGCCCCAAAGAAAATCACAAGAAGTTTGGCTACTTCAAAGATATTCAGTTTACCAGCAAGGAATGGATAATGATCAATTAATTGAATCAGGAGTTAGAAGTAAGATATATTCATTCCACAGATTGACTTATTTATTTCATACATAATGCTTATTTTTTGTTTGATAGCCGTTTAACTGTTTGACCAAGGAGATGTTGATGTAAACAACCTGAGTGCACAAGCAAGGTGAGTGATGGTTGTTGGAAGGATTATATTTCATATGAGAAGTAAGAAAGAAAGAGAATGAAAGAAGGAAAAGACAAACCTGAGTGCACAAGCAAGGTGAGTGATGGTTGTTGGAAGGATGAGGAAAAGACCTCCAGCTTGTACACTCAGACTATATGTAGAGAGATTTGAGAGAAATGTCACAGCTAGATACATGTACATGACAGGTGAGAAGCATACAGAATATGAGAATAAAGAAGAGAGAATACATGACAACAAGATTGTCCTTGGATACCTCAACACCCCCCCTTGCTGATACCCTGGAGTCTAAATGATGCCAAACATTTCACGATGCCGTTCGAGGAGGACACGGGGGAGTGGTTTGGTCAGCATATCAGCCAGCATGTCTTTGGTCGACACGTGCATGATGGTGAAGATGTCGTCTTTGACGCAGTCACGGACGAAATGGTAGCGTGCGTCGATATGTTTGGTGCGAGAGTGATGTTCTGGATTGTTTGCCAAGGCTTCAGCGCCTTCATTGTCGACGTGAAGAGGAATAGAAGAGCGAGGTCGAATACATAATTCGGACAGTATATTGCGGAGCCATAGACCCTCCTTGCAAGAATCCGCCAACGCTTTGTACTCCGCTTCGGTGCTGGAGAGAGAAACCGTCGCCTGCTTTCTGGATTTCCATGAGATGGCGCCGACCCCAAAACGGTATGTATATGCTGACGTGGAACGTCGATCTTCGCGGTCTTCAGCCCAGTCAGCGTCGGAGAATCCGCTGAAAGTGAGAGGACCACCTAGGCGCAGACGGAGGTGTTTGGTGGATCCAAGATAACGAAGGACACGAAGTGCCGCCAGCCAATGGGATTCGGAAGGGTCGCGGAGGAATTGAGAAAGTTTGTTCACCGCGAAAGCCACATCGGGTCGCGTACATTGAGCAACCCAGAGAAGAGATCCGATGAGTTGGGAATAGGGGCCGGACAAGGAAGCCTCTGAGTCGGAGCGTTTGATCAGATTTTTGAAGAAGCTGTCGGTGGGGGTTCGCGTGGGAGTAAAAGAGGAGGGAAGAAACTTGGAGAGAACGTCGTCGATGTAGTGGGATTGGGAGAGATGGACGAGACGTTGATCAAAGTCCCTATCGATTTTGATTGATAGAAAGTGGTGGAGGTTTTCATCGGCGCCGATAGTGAACTTGGAGCCAAGGGAGCGGATCAGTGGGGTCACAAAAGTAGGCTCGCCGACGATGGCCAAGTCATCGACATGGACGGTAAGAGCGCCGATAAGTCGACCGGAAAGCGTTTTAAAGTAAAGGGTTGGGTCATATTGAGACTGGGAGAGGCCTAGTGAGATAAGGGCCGAGTGGAGTTCGTGATTCCATTGGCGCGGGGCTTGTCTAAGGCCGTATATGAGCGCTTCACTTCGCAGACATAGTCAGGTTGCTGTGAGTCGACAAATCCGGGTGGTTGCTCCATAAAAATAGTTTCGTCGAGGTGTCCGTTAAGAAAAGCAGTCTTGAAATCGACCTGCCGGCCAGTCCATCGATTGGAGGCCAATAAACTTAGGATGAGACGGAGTGTCTCCAGACGAAGGGTGGGGGAGAAGACCTCGTGGTAATCGACGCCCTGGACTTGAGAGTAGCCCATCGCGACCAAGCGAGCTTTGAGCTTAAGAATGGACTTGTCTGGGCGGCGTTTCACTTTGAAAACCCACTTAGACTTGATTATTCGACGGCGCTGAGGACGAGGGACCAGTTTCCACGTGTCCATGCCAATGAGGGAGGAAAATTCTTCTTCAGCCGCTTTGAGCCACTTAGCCTTGTGGGGAGAGCGTTGGAGTTGTCGCCAGGTCTTGGGGGGTGTCGACGTCGGTGTCTATAGTTGATGACTTGGCCCAGTTTCCGAGGCGGTCAGGAGCTCTGCGGGTTCTTCCAGAGCGCTTGACCGGAGGTGCGGTAGGCGGAGAGGACACGGAGACGGGATTTAGGGAAGAAGAAGGAGCGACGTCGGGTTGAACCTGAGGGCTGACAGGGGTCAGAACCGGATTACTCGAGGGGTGGGAGGGAAGGGGAAAGAAAGGAATCGGAGAGGATGGGATGATAGGAGAGGCGAGACCAGAGTACTTACCATCCGAGTCTGAGGTACTCGAGGTGGGGGAATCAGGGATTATTGGAGGCGGAGTTTGAGCATGGCGAAATGATGACGGGAGAGCGGTCGATGGCCGAGAAGGAGGGAGAGAATTGGTGACGGCGGGGGTTAGATTTGAGTGGGGAGCAGATGGTTCGGGAGCAGATGACAGTGAGGGAGAGGGAGGACGAGAAGTATGAACAGAGGGATGAATGGAGAGGGAAGCGGGAGCGACAGGCAAGGATTGATGTCGAGGCCAAGGCAGTTCGACCGATATCGAGGGGGAAGAAACGTCGAGTTTGAGGCAGTAGGGAAAAACGGTGTCATCGAAAATCACGTCCCGGGTTTTAATAGACGATTTTGATCTGAGGTCCCACAATCGGTAACCATTGCTGTCGGAGAGATAGGAGAGGAGGAGAGCTGGTTTAGCTTTTGGATCAAGTTTTTGACGATTCGCCTCAGGAACCTTGTACCAGGCTAGACAGCCAAACGGATGGAGGGTGGAGATAGGAACGAGGGGTCGCTTAAGGAGAGTGTTCGGGCAGAGGAAACCGCTTGGGGTCGAGCAAGGAAGAGAGTTGAATGAAAAGAAGATGTGACGAAGCGCATCAACCCAGAAAGACTTGGGGAGACGAGCAGTGAGCAAAGAGCATCGGATGAGATTACCAATTGTGCGATTAGTCCTTTCTGCCACGCCGTTAAGTTCGGGAGAATGGGGGGGACCAGGCTCGTGTCGGACTCCGGAGGAGAGAAGAAAAGTCTCAAACGATTTGGAAATATATTCTCCCCCGTTGTCTGAACGAAGGGAAAGTATGTTGAATTGCTGATCTTTTTCGAAAAAGATTTTGAAAATTTTGAAACAAGAGAAAACGTCGGATTTGTGTTTCATAGGGTAAACGGATACAAATTTTGAATAATCGTCGATGAAAGTGACGAAGTATTTGTAACCTTCACGAGATGAAATTTCAAAAGAACCGACATCTGAATGAATCAGTTGGCCAGGGGAAGTGGAACGATAAGGGAGACGAGAAGAGAAGGAAACTCGATGCATTTTGGACTGAATGCACACAGGGCATTTGCGTACCTCCGAATCGTCAGAATCCGTCGGACGGACGCCGATTAAGGTGAGGAGACGTCGGAGAGACTTGATTCCTATGTGGGAAAGACAAAGATGGTAGTCCATGAGTGAGTAGGTTTGTGGAGGTGGCGGAGGAAGGGATACAGACGACGCATGTACATCACCGGAAGGTAAATAATAAAGGTTGCCTTTGCGATAGCCACGACCAATGATCGTGCCGAGGGGACGAAAGGAGGCCGACTCGTAGATATCACATGAATTATTGTCAAAGACGATGGTCATAGATTTATCACACATCCCGGCGACTGACAAGAGGGGCTCGTGTAGTCGAGGGACCACCAAAGCAGGGACTTGTTTATCGACGTCTAGAGGGAGGGTCATTGACCCGCGGTGAGTGCTTGACACAACGGATTTGTCGGCTAGGCGAACAGAGGTGATGTTTGGCTTTGGGTGGACAATAGAAGTAAGGTCAGGCGTCATCGAAACAGAGCAACCGGAGTCGATATTAGCGTCCATCGGATGGGAGATTCCTTGGGTTGGGAATGGGAGACCAATCGCCACGGCGTTGCCGGCCCTTTCCGGAACGGAGAAATCCGAATCCTCGTCGTAAGAATCATAGCCTAGATCCACGACAGAGGTATGGCCGGCAGCGGCTGGAGATCGGTTACGTCGAGATTGTTGACGACGGTCAGAGTTGTCAGAATGCCTAGATGGCTGTTGGGCGGGTCGCTCCGAAGAGGGTGAACGGTTGAGGGGGTTTTCTGATAAGATCCGGGCCGCCGTCTCACATGCGGTGAGCTCGTGCCCCTTTATCTTGCAGAACGAGCAGTAGAGGGAGTCGTTGAAGCGAGGACGAGTTCTGCCTGGTGGTGGGTTTTGATCTGGCTTTGGAGTAGGAGGCAGTAACGAGATCCTCCTCGTTACGGGCTTTGCGACGAAGAGACTCGGCTTTGAGGGCCCCAACGATCTTGGAGGATGAAACTGAGTCGTCGTTCATCATCGACGACACGCAGTGAAGCCAGTCAGACGGGAGGGAGCTGAGAAGAGCCGCCGAGTGAATATCGTCAGTAGTTAGAGGCTTGTCCTCGGTGACCAGGGAATTGAGCTTCTCTGCACAGGTGGCCATCTCGGAAACATGGGCATCGACATCGTCGCCGTTCATTCGGAGGAGGACTAACTTCCTGAGCCAGTAAATGCGGCCGCCGGCTGAAGAATCTTGATGTGCAGCACGCAAGGATTGCCACATGCCGTGAGCATCGGATCCATGTGCACAAATGAGGCAAAGATTGGAGTGGTGGACAGTTCGAGCGATGAAAGAGCACACTTCTTTGGTGTGCTGAGTCCATTTAGCAGGGCGGTCTTTCGGTTCGATTGGATCCAGGACATAGTCCATGCCGAGTGAACGTAGGTGAAGAAGAAGTACGAAGCTCCAGTCAAGGTAGTTTGAGTCGGCATCTGCCGATGTGAGGAGAGGGATTCCTGCGACCTTCAGAGATTGATAGTCGTTGTTGTCGGGTGGTTGGTCGACCATGACGGCGGAGAAGTATTCCGGTGTGTGGAGAATTGTTTAGAAGTGGCTTTCGACGTTTGAAAGCCGGTGATCCTTCGAGAATAGCGCGTTGGAAACGGTGTTTGTTTCAAGCGCCACTGGGCTCATAACCTGTTGATGTAAACAACCTGAGTGCACAAGCAAGGTGAGTGATGGTTGTTGGAAGGATTATATTTCATATGAGAAGTAAGAAAGAAAGAGAATGAAAGAAGGAAAAGACAAACCTGAGTGCACAAGCAAGGTGAGTGATGGTTGTTGGAAGGATGAGGAAAAGACCTTCCAGCTTGTACACTCAGACTATATGTAGAGAGATTTGAGAGAAATGTCACAGCTAGATACATGTACATGACAGGTGAGAAGCATACAGAATATGAGAATAAAGAAGAGAGAATACATGACAACAAGATTGTCCTTGGATACCTCAACAGGAGATGGAGGGGAATGGTCCTACATGTGCTTTTGTATTTCCAAACTAATATCAAACCATCTCTGATTTAAAGAAGAAAGAGGCAGGATGCAATAGAGGGCATCCATTACATCCAATGTACGTGAAAATGATACAAAAGCTTGAGGTCTACCAAGAAGAGGCACTTGAATGTGAAACACTTTTAATGGCAACCATTATTCACCCAATGTTTCAAATCAAAATATTCTCTCATTGCTGGCCTGAAAAAGTGAATGAAGCCAAAGCAACTTTGGACCACCTCTTTTCTAAATGAAGGGATTTGTTGAACAAGAAGAAAAAATCAAACATTAACATCTTGGACAAGAATACTTCAAATGTTGAAAAGGATGATATATTTGATTTGTTAAACACTCCTGAAACATTGGAAAAAAGCAAAGAGCTAGAAGTATATGTCAATAACATGGATCACTTAACCGGTCCAGATGGAAAGGATCACAATAGTATTTTGAGGGGGTGGTGATAAACGCACGCCAACGCCAACCCGCACGCCAATTTTTTTTGGCGTGCGGGGCCTACACGCCAATTTTTCTTGGCGTGTAGGGTCTACACGCCAAAAAAAAGGGCGTGTGAGACCCACACGCCAAATATGGCGTGCGGGTCTCACACGCCCTTTTTTTTTGGTTTTGTTTTGGCGTGCGGGTCCCCCCTTGCTCACACAATCGAATGGGAGGGCCCCTTCAATTACGTGAGCGAGCCCCCTCCCGGCTGACGAGGTTATACAACCTCGTTGGCCAGGAGGAAGTCCTCCCGGCCGGCGAGGCTATACAACCTCGTTGGCCAGGAGGACTTCCTCCTGGCTGACGAGGTTATATAGCCTGGTGCCGGGAGGAAGTCCTCCCGGCTGACGAGGTTGTATAACCTTGTCAGCCGGGAGGGGGCTCGCTCACGTAATTGAATGGGCCCTCCCATTCGATTATGTGAGCGGGGGATATCACATGCAATATCCCCCCGGACCCGCATGCCAATTGTTTGGCGTGCGCTCCCACACGCCAGACAATTGGCGTGTGGGAGCGCACGCCAAACAATTGGTGTGCGGGCCCTACACGCCAATTTTATTTGGCGTGCGGGGCCCACACACCAAAAAAAAATGGCGTGTGGGAACCACACACCATTTTTGGCGTGCGGGTCTCACACGCCCTTTGTTTTGGCGTGTAGACCCTACACGCCAAAAAAAATTGGCGTGTAGGCCCCGCACGCCAAAAAAAATTGGCGTGCAGGTTGGCGTTGGCGTACGCTGTTAGCGTGCGTCTATCAACACCCATTTTGAGGTGGTGGAAGGTATAGCTTCTATTTTTTCTCAGCTTTTTCCAGTTGTGTGTGTTAGCTCAGATTGAGTTTAACAATGCTACTTTTCAGGTTCATTCATCAAAATATCCAGTTCTTTCATCATTAGTAAGGGACTACTTGGCCAGCTCAGCATCATCTTGTGCTGCAGAGCGCACATTTTCGTCTGCTGCCAATGTGTTATGGTCTGATCTGGGGAGAGGAAGGCACTGGGGTTCTGGGGTTTCTGGGATTTTGGGATCCTATGATTTAGATTGCAGGATGAGGAAGGGATGTGGATCCTGGGCGTTGATAAACGCACGCCAACGGCGCACGCCAACGCCAACCCGCACGCCAATTTTTTTTGGCGTGCGGGGCCTACACGCCATTTTTTTTTGGCGTGTAGGGTTTACACGCCAAAAAAAAAGGGCGTGTGAGACCCACACGCCAAAAATGGCGTGTGGTTCCCACACGCCATTTTTTTTTTGGCGTGTGGGCCCCGCACGCCAAATAAAATTGGCGTGTGGGCCCCGCACGCCAATTGTTTGGCGTGCGGGTCCCCCCTCGCTCACATAATCGAGTGGTCCCTCCCACTCGATTACGTGAGCGAGGCCGGCCGTGCGGGTCCCCCCTCGCTCACATAATCGAGTGGGAGGGACCACTCGATTACATGAGCGAGGCCGGCTGACGAGGTTATACAACCTCGTCAGCCGGGAGGACTTCCTCCCGGCCGGCGAGGCTATACAACCTCGTCGGCCAGGAGGAAGTCCTCCTGGCTGACGAGGTTGTATAACCTCATCAGCCGGGAGGAAGTCCCCCCGGCCGGCGAGGTTATACAACCTCGTCAGCCAGGAGGAAGTCCTCCTGGCCGAAGAGGTTGTATAGCCTCGTCGGCCGGGAGGACTTCCTCCCGGCTGACGAGGTTATACAACCTCGTCAGCCAGGAGGACTTCCTCCTGGCCGACGAGGTTGTATAGCCTCGCCGGCCGGGAGGACTTCCTCCTGGCCGACGAGGTTGTATAACCTCGTCGGCCAGGAGGAAGTCCTCCCGGCCGACGAGGCTATACAACCTCGTCGGCCAGGAGGACGTCCTCCCGGCCGACGAGGCTATACAACCTCGTCGGCCAGGAGGAAGTCCTCCCGGCCGACGAGGCTATACAACCTCGTCGGCCAGGAGGACTTCCTCCTGGCCGACGAGGTTGTATAGCCTTGCCGGCCGGGAGGAAGTCCTCCTGGCTGACGAGGTTGTATAACCTCGTCAGCCGGCCTCGCTCACGTAATCGAGTGGTCCCTCCCACTCGATTATGTGAGCAAGGGGGGACCCGCACGCCAAACAATTGGCGTGTGGGCCCCGCACGCCAATTGTTTGGCGTGCGCTCCCACACGCCAATTGTTTGGCGTGTGAGAGCGCACGCCAAACAATTGGCGTGCGGGGCCCACACGCCAATTTTATTTGGTGTGCGGGGCCCACACGCCAATTTTATTTGGCGTGCGGGGCCCACACGCCAAAAAAAAATGGCGTGTGGGAACCACACGCCATTTTTGGCGTGCAGGTCTCACACGCCAATTTATTTTGGCGTGTAGACCCTACACGCCAAAAAAAAATGGCGTGTAGGCCCCGCACGCCAAAAAAAATTGGCGTGCGGGTTGGCGTTGGCGTGCGCGCTTGGCGTGCGTTTATCAACGCCGGTGGATCCTTGTCCTGACAGACTATATAGTGGCCTGTCTTTGACATGTACGTGATAGACTATCTACATGTGGTGTGGGCTCTGGTGGGGGTGGGCCCCCAATACGGCTCATGAAATTATCCCCCTTTTAATGCTTAATCCCCACTTGTTTGCCAATAAACCATAAAGAAATTCCACCTCTTATCAATTCCATCCCTCACTTCCTTCTCCGCGTCCGCCAATGATTAGTTGCTGCATCTGGAAATCTTGAATTACATCCTGCTACCAATTCCTTGCAATTCTTCAAGTTTCCCGCTGGTTCCCATGAGTTCTCTTCCGCTCCAAATCCCTTCCAGCTGACCAGGTAGTTCTTCCCGCTTTGCCTCCTACAGTCCAGTACCTCTTTGACCTCCTGCTTGTCCCCGCTGTCTACTGTAATTGGTTGTGGGTCCCCCTTCCGCCGTTCCGCAATTTTGTTGGGTCTGTGTTTGCGGAGTATTGACACGTGAAATACGGGATGTACCCCCCGCATGGATATAGGGAGTGTCAGCTTATACGCAGATTTTGAGATTCTATGACAGATAGAAAAAGGTCCCAGCCATCTATGTTCCAATTTTGGGCTGGGGCAGGTTGTTGAAATGTTGCGGCCGTCTAGCCATACTTTGTCCCCTGTGTTCCATTCCGGTTTTTCCCTTGTTTTCTTGTTGAATTGGCCTTTCATTGTCTCTTGCGCCTCTTCTAAGCAATACTTGAGTTCATCTTGAACCTCTGCAAGGTGGCGGAGTCGGTCTTACACTGCGGGAACACATTGTTCTGTTGAGGGGGTTCCGCTGTATGCCGGGTTGAATCTGTAGTTGGCTTTGAATGGGGAAACTCCTGTTGATGTGTGGTCATTATTGTGGTAAGCAAATTCGGCCATGGGGAGGAGCCGGGCCCAATCGTTTTGTTGGTAGCAAACAAAGTGCCGCAGGTATTGCTTGACCGCCTTGTTGGCTATTTTGGATTGTCTATCTGTTCTTGGGTGGTACCCTGTGGAGGGTTGCAGTCTAATTCCCATGCAGGAGCTCAATTTGCATGTGATTTGGGAGATAACAATACTTCCCCCGTCTGAGACAATTGTTTTGGGGGTTCCATGCAGTGTCCATACATGTTCCGCCATCAGTTCTGCTAGTTGCTCCACATTCATGGTTTTCCTGCATGGGATGAAGTGCACCATCTTGGTCAGTCAGTCTACTACTGTCAATATACTGTCAGTTGAGCGGGATTCAGGGAGATCGGTGATTAAATCATAGCTAATGTCTGTCCACGGGCCTGCGGGGATTGGGAGGGGTTCTAAGGTTCCAAATAGCCGTTGGGTGCTAGATTTGACTCTTTGGCAGGAATTGCAGCCATCCACGTACTGGTTGACAAATCTCTTCATCCCATTCCACACAAAACTCCTGCGTACCAATGCTAACGTGCGGGATCTGCCTGGGTGGCCTGCCGACTTTGTGTCGTGTCTGCTTTTGAGTATTGTTGCCCCCAATTCCGTGTCCGCTGGTACCACTATCCGTCCCTTGTTGTAGAGTACCCCGTCTGCTTCTGCGTACTTGGTGTGGTTCCCTGATGGCTTCCGCAACAGCTTAATCCAATTGGTCAATTTTGGGTCAAGTGGGGTCAGTTCTCTAATCTTGGCAATGATCTCAGGGTCAGATAAGGCTAGGTTGTCTTTTCCCGCGTCTTCCAAATCAGTCCCCATCATGTTGACCTCAAACCAATTTTCTCCATGTTCCATTTCAATCAATTCGTCCAAAAACCAGCTGTCCAATTCCGCACATTCCGCAACCTCCTTGAACGTCCGCTCTGTGATGTTACCTGGTTTCAAAAGTTGACCAAAATCCAGGTTTTCTCCCGGTGCTGGGGCAAGTTCCGTTCTGCGGGATAGGGCATCTGGTTTTGTCAATTGGCGTCCTGGTCGGAATATGATCTCAAAGTCAAAACATCCCATGGTCTCCACCTATCTTGCCTGTCTTCTGGTGAGCTGCTTGGTTTTCATGAAGCTTTCCAGGTTACGGTGATTGGTGTACACAATCGCTGTCAGGCGGTGCGGGTTCCCCTCTAGGTATTGTTGCCACTCTTTGAAGGCAGCCGCAATAGCTAGTAACTCTTTGTCAAAGATCTCGTAGTTGCGTTCTGCCTGTACTAGGGATCAGGATAGGTATGCTATGGGGTGAAGTTCTTGGTCCTTTGCGCAAACCTAGGACAGTACTGAACCCAGTGCAAAGTCAGAGCAATCACATTCAAGGATAAATGGCTTGTACGGGTCCGCAATTTTCAGGATTGGGGCAGATGTGAAGGCGGCTTTGAGGGATTCAAATGCGGAGTTGCACTTGGTGTCCCACACAAAGGGGGTCTCTACTCTTGTCAGGTTGTGGAGTGGTCTGGTCTTTCCTGAGAAATGGTCGATGAATCAGCGATAAAAGTTAGCAAATCTGATGAACCGCTGAAGTTCGGTGACATTCTTCGGTGCGGGCCAGTCGGTTACTGCTTGTACCTTTGCAGGGTCCATTCTGTTCCGGTTGCATGATATCAATAGTCCTAGGTATGCTACTTCCGGCCTTGAAAGCTCACACTTTTTGGGCTTCAGCCACAATTGGTGCTTGCTCAATGTGTCCAGTATACTGCCCACTGCTTCCGCATGGTCCGATCCTTTCCGCGTGTAGATCATAATTTTGCCTAGGTATGCGGCGGTTTCCTACCCAGTCCATCCAAGAAGGCTGTCTTGCATGAAGTATTGGAAGTATCCCGGTGCTCCCGTGGGTCCAAATGGCATGGTAAGCGGGGAGAATTGTCCTGCCCGGCAGATGAAAGCCAGCTTATCTTTTTTGCCTTCCACAACTCTGAGGTTCCCATATGTGTTGCAGAGGTCCAGCTTCATGAATGTTTCCGCATCCAAAAGGCTGTCAACTAAGTCCATTGTCAGTGGTAGCGGGTACTTGTTCTTCACCGTTACTGTGTTGAGTCTCCTGTAGTCAAAACAGGGCCGTAGGTTTCTGTCCTTCTTCCCAGTGAATAGGACTGGTGCCGCCCACGGGGATGTGGTCCGCCAAATGGTCCCGCTTGTCAGTCCTATGTCAATAATAACAAGTTCCTGGTTCTCCGCCCAAGATAGCGGGATGATTCTTCTGGCCTGTGGGGTGGCTTCTGGGATCAGGTCTACGTGGAAATCATACTTTCTCTGCGGGGGAAGCCTCATGGCGCTTGATTTCCGGAACATGTCAACGTGTCGGTGGTAGCACCACGGTACCAATTCTTCTGTAGTCTGTACCACAGTCGTGGTTTTTCCTTTTGCTGCCAATTGGGCCAATGTCAACCATGATTTTTTGGCCGCATTGATCACTGCTGGGGTATGTCCTAGAGGGGAAACAGGCTTGCCAGCTGTTTTGGGAATCAAATGCGGGAAAGATTTATCAGACTCACATTGCGGGGTGTGATTGTGCTATAAGCACACACCCCCTTGTCACTAATCCTAGCTTTCCCCATGGGCCTGTAGACCATTTGCGGGGATGTTGGCGGAGAGGACAATACTGCCTTGGCAGTAGCAATAATTTCATTGGTTACCTGGTCAAAGCATTGGGTCTTGGGGTTCCTTGCATGGATTGGGAATCAATTTACAAGGTGTAAAAGCTTACCAGCTGTTTCGGGCAGTAAGGTATGGGATGGGGGGTTGAAAAACTCACATTGCGGGGGTGTTATTGTGCTGTAAGCACACACCCCCTCGTCACTAATGCTAGCTTTCCCCATAGGCCTGTTGACCGTTCACGGGGATGTTGGCGGAGAGGACAATACTGCTTCGGCATTAGCACTAGTTTTATTGGATACGGTTTCATCAGGTACGTGGTTGGGATGTTGGGTCTCAGGATTCTGTGTGGGGTTTGGGACGCTATCTACAGGGTGTACAAGCTTGCCAGCCGTTTTGGGAGACATGGTAAAGATTGGGATATCAAACTCACATTGCGGGGGTGTTATTGTGTTCAAAACACACACCCCCTCATCTATTTTCCTAGCTTTCCCCGGTTTTCCAGTTGGGGTTGTTTTTGGAATAGACAAAACCACCGAAGCGGCCGCAATGTTGGGGGTCCATAGGGTACGGCTTGTCCAATTGATTTGGTTTCCATACCGGCGGATCCAGGGCATCCCTAGGATCCCATCATACGAGTCTTTCAGTCTTTTAATGATGAATTGGGATGGGCGGGGTTCATTTTTCAGGATTAGGTCAATCTCATGGGTTGCTCTACTTGCGGACCCGTCAAATCCAAAGACAGTCCATCTCAAGGCCAATGCAGCCTCAAGCAGTCCCCATCAGGATGCCTACAACTCACTCAAAACGTTGTGGGTTTCTCCAGAGTCAATGAGGAACAATAGGGAGGGGTAGGATTTTTGGGGTGTGGCTCTGGGTGTTGTGATGGTGCATGAAGGGAAAAATCGGGGATCAATTTCATTTACATGTAATGTCTGACTAGCACCAATAATACATGACAACTCTGCTACGCTCGGGAAAGGCACAACCTTCATTACTGAAAATTAGCTAACAGGCAATTCCTGTAGTGTTAAATTTTTTTTTTTGAAGTCGCTAACGCTATGCTACCCGCTATTTTTTTTGACGAAATGTTTTAAGTGTTAGCTGAAAAAAACTTCAGCTAACAGTAACTGTGTGTTAGCGTAGCAACAAAAGCTAACATCACGCTACGCTACAGCTATTGTTAGCTTAGCGGGCCCACTGCTGATACCAGGAGAAAATTTAGTGTCAAAAAAGTTCAGAATACCCCTCAGGGCAATTGATGAGCTCCATCTCAAAAATCACAATCATTTCAATAATTCAAAGGCTGATTACAAGGAAAGCACACAGAAAATATATGACAGTCTGATTGAGCTCCTCACAAGTCCTGTGAGCTCCATTCCAACCTTTGGCCATTTCAAAGGTGGACCAAAACTTGCACTGTGGGAGGGTGAGAACAAAAAATGTTGGAAGGGGTTTTCACCTCTACAATTGCAACTGATGAAATAATTTTCCCAAGAGGAAGATCCCCTCTTTTTGGAAGAAAAAGCAGGATTTTCCTACAAAACTTGGTATGATGACTATCACACAGAAAATTTGGAAATTGTAAATCAAAATATCTTTACCTGATTTCATTTATAATATTGGAATAAAAATAAAGGAATTGATACTACTGAAATCAAAAGAGCTTTTTAGAGGACTTATGAACTTTGCTTGAATTACTTAAGAGGGGAAAAGCCTAAAAAGGTAAGATAATTTGTGGGAACACAATAAAAGTCGTAATGGAAAAGAAAAGAAGAGCCAAAACTTCGGTGACTTTTTCATAATATGATAGAGGGAGGCTGAATGAGAATAGAGAATAGAGGAGAAAGTTGAGAGACAAGACTGTGGAAGAAAGGATTTAGTGATTTGCAGTTGAAAGAGGAGTTAAGGAACAGATATTTCACCGGGAGGAATGAAGAGCTAGAAGTTATGAAGCACAGATTGAGTTTAAGAGAGTGTTGAATGACAAAGAATATTGACAGATATTTTGAGTGTTATTGTGTGAAGTGAGGTGAGTGTTTAGGATTGATATTGTTGAGTAAAGATGAGAGAAGATAGGGAGAATGAGAATGGAAGAAAACCATAAGAGAGACATGAGAGAAGAAATTGAGAAATAAAGAAAGGGATATGAGGTTACACAGGAAAGGATGTCAAAAGACAGCAATCTTGATTTGAGTGAAGATAGCTCTGAAGTTGTAACACTTGTGTCCAGCCATCTTCCACCAAGATTGACATTGTTTTGCACTAAATTAAAGGCCATCCCCTGAATTTAACTTTTAATTCTGGTTTTATTTCTATCTGAACCAAGTTACACTATATCAATTTAGCCAGCCATTTACCTCCAATTTTTGACTGCAATGTAAAACAAAATGCCTCTTTTACCTGTAATTCCTTACCCTATGACTGGAAAAATTGCTTGTGAACTTCCAGAATAATTGGATGGTTTTAAGTCATCCTTTGATGTACCCAAACAGCTAAAAATAGTGATATATCTACTAATTAAACATAAACCCATAAGTTCTCCCTGGGTAATTTATTTCATCAGCTGAGATACACTATTTGAATTGGTTGAATTTATCCCAGCTGAAAATAAATAGCCTCATTGCATC
This sequence comes from Puccinia hordei, assembly GCA_007896445.1. Classification (NCBI taxonomy): domain Eukaryota; kingdom Fungi; phylum Basidiomycota; class Pucciniomycetes; order Pucciniales; family Pucciniaceae; genus Puccinia; species Puccinia hordei. The sequence goes on along the minus strand of RDRW01000313.1, from coordinate 81,288 downwards.
CAATTATTTACATATCAAATGAGCACCTTCTATGATATGGCCTGTTCAATTCTTTCACAGTAATAACTGATATATTATTATTCCTGGCCAATAAAATAATGAGATTTGTTTTCTAATCATTACAGTTATTCTGGCCTCTAGTGATATTTTGATATAGACCTTTAAGCCTCTTTAATTATTCTGAAAGCAACCATATAGTCTGATCTGCATAGGAGAAGACCAAATTAATCATACCCTAAACAACCCCATTCATAAACCAATAAAACTAACCATACCCAATAAAACCAATTGATGAACAAATAAAAGCAACTGATCAATCATACCCCAATATTAATCTTTCATTATCATAAAACATTACACACATCAAATGCTGATCAATTCTTGTTTTCTTAGCTTTTATCTAAATTAGTAAAGCTCATTGGTACTTGTAGTCCAAGAATAATTACAAATTAGCTGCAACTGTTCCTTATTTCTTTCCTAGTGTTACACTCATCCACAAATTGATTCAGGATTCAGCTCTTCTATCACCAATTTTACTAAAGATTAAATCATCTCCTCTACAGAAAAAAACTACCCCTTGAGTAGTTCCCAACTGGTCAAATTTACTTTAGAGGTTTTTTAAAACTGCACCACTTTTGAGAAGTTTGGTATGATATCCATTGTCATTAGTGGACTTTTGGGTTCCTTTTGTATTTCTGAACTTGAAGCTGTCAGCTTTTCAAAAGTGGGAAAAGTATTCCCATCAATAGGGAATTCAATTATCCTAGATTTTTTCCAGAAAAGACAAATATATTAGTATGTATGAACCCAGATGCTGTGAGTTGTTATTCCAACTGGACGCTTCAGCTGTCTAGCAAGAGGATTCAATTTGGCTATGAGAAAATGTCCCCTACTCCCTCAATTTTGGAAAGAAACTAAACATATATTTCTACTTTCTCACCCTCTCCCCTGCTTCTCCACTGATTCACTGATCCCATCCTCATATTCTACATGAGGGGGGGGGGGGGGTTAAAACCAGTAAAAATACATTGTTACCTGAAATATAATGACATAAAGAACAAATGGCTGTATCTTTGATCTAGCTCTGGTTCCACTCCAACTAGGCTACAATGGCCCCTTCATTTCCTAAGGGGCTGTACATCAGGCCAACTATACTACTGATGTGGAGCTCATTGAACCTAGGCTGATTCCACCTGTAGCCTATAAGTGACAATCTGTATTTCCTGGTGTTAGATTTTGGTAGTAGGGCCCACACAATCTCACCAAATCTGTAGCTCATTCTCTGATTACAAGGGGTAAATCACTGTGTCTACTAAAATACAATAAGCCTAAAGTATGTCTAAACCCTTTTCAATTCACACCCATAAGGGGTCTCATACAGCTAACAGCCATTTGTATCATGCTACACCTAGGTCTGCTTTTGTAGCTACAATTTGTTGCTATAGATCTCACACTGTACTAGAATGGATAGTTGTGAAAGAATTGCAAGATCTAAAAGTTTTATTTCATTGAGTCTCATAGGTATTGCTAAATAAATGTATTATCTGTTAACTGAACAATTCAGAACAACTGTGGAGAGGTGTATTCAATTAATTTGAGTATGAACATGCAAGATGAAGTGAAAATTTAAATCATCTTGCACAAAGTCCCAATGAAAACCTCATACTTGAGAATAACTACAAATCCAGACCACTATCAAATCCTATTTTCTCTTAATCCACTGCCAAACTCAACCTACGCTGCACAACACTAGTTTTGCTTCAATCACTCAATAAGACCAAAGAAATTCAGGAGGAGTCTTGATAAAACTCAGGTGGAGGTAGAACATTAATTTCTATTCATCATCTTTTCTTTGGACTCTTTACCTTCATGCCATTGCAACTGTATTCATTGATGTTTATCTTTTCCTTTCTCAGGCCTGTTGTTATTTTCATTTATCTTCTTAAGAAATTTCTCATGTCTCATCACCAGGAAAAAACAACAATCACTTGTCTACAAGTGACAACAGAAAGTACAAAGGCCCCTTTATACTTTGCTATGTCACTTGTAGAGAAGTGATCATTCTTTTTTCCTGGTGCATATTGAGTCTTAGCTAGAACTAGAATATTACAAGGTACTTAATGATATCTCTCTTTCATCTCATTATTTAACTTTCCAATCTTCTATTTCAATTTTACTTTTCATGTTATTGTTAGTTTTCACTACTAATAGTTTTTTGGTGTTTTTGCTGCAATAAAGTGTTGATCTCTCAATTTTTACACTATCTTGTATAGAATCTTTCAGTGAGAATAAAGGAAAGCTCACTCATGCCTAAATGGGTAGAGGTAAAAACCTTATGGTAGTGAGGTTGGATATTGTAGAAACCAATGTTATAGAAGAGGTAAAATAGAGGAAGTGAGAATGTGGAAGTGATGGACGAGTTAGAGTAAGAAGGATATGAGTGTGTTGTTAGGAGAGAATACAGGATGATAGAAGATGGGTATTTGTTTGGTTGACAAGGTAATTATGATGTTTATGAGTTGATTGTTGTTTGTGAAGACTGAAGGCGTGCGGATAAAGATGCACTGAGTGGGCTATAGTAGAGAGGACAGAGGAGAGAAATGGATGTGGGAGGGAAGTGCGGGGCCGAAGCTAAATACAGTCCGCAAGGGGTTAGGGTCAAGTGATCCCGGAGCCCCTCGTGTGAAGTCCCAATGTGGGAAGGGGCTTCACAACCAGTTTGTTCTTCGGCAAGGAGATAAGCTTGTTTTTGTTATGATGTACAAACCTAACATATAGTGAGAGGTATCAGAGTAGCCGAACCATAACCATCCTGTATGTAGATTATGAGGATTCACACGCCCCGGTCCCAATCTCTCTCCTCATCGAGATTGGAACCCGGACTTCGGCGTGTGGAGAGCTCATCGTTGTTGGACTGTCTAAGTATAGATTCCCTAAGTTCCTTGTAGTTTTACATGGTGTAGGCAATATTGCCAGGTCGTGCCACAAGGGTCACAGGGGACAAAGACGGTAATACCCGATCCTCAGGGTTGGACACATTAGCTCGGTTCTCGTTGCCTAAGGTGCCCGTAACGGCTGGTAGTTAGTTAAAGTTTGATTGAGGTACAGGGGTTACATCTCAATATTATTTTTATTACTTACTGCCATTGATTTCATCCACTACAGTGTTGATAATCTGATCGAACCAATTTTAATCAAAATATGAAGCATGGGAGGTTGTTGAAACCTGTCAAGCGTTTGGTATCCCCTTGGCGTTGTATTCAAGGCCGTTGATAAATACGTACGTCATGCTGGCACATCATTTTATCGTTCGCCTCACTATGTAAGGGTTACGTCATGAGCTACAACATTATCGATCGCCTCGGTCTAACCCATTAGTTTAGTCAACAGCGTAGAAGATTACTCATGAAATTTCACGAGGGAAAACTGTCTGAGTGAGGTCCTCTATAAATTCCTAGGTGGTTGGCGCAACACAAATAGATAATTGAATAGAGTCATATTTGAGTGTAGGTTTTGTTCTTTCCACTTGCTCAGCTACCTAAGAATTTTTTCTCTTTGAAAGCCAAACATGATAATTTTGGAACTGTTCAAGCCGCACCATGCACTAACTCTAATCATACAGTCTGTTTTATTATTTAACCCAACGAAATTGGTGCAGATTTCTGATCGGTTGGCAAACCCGGGAGAAACGATTGAACAATCACACTTCTTTGGAGAGGAAATTGATGCTGCTTTGTTGATATGGCCTCCTCCACAAATTTCTTCAAATGATTTGACAAATCCATGGAAATATTCGAAAGATCAAGCCCAATATGACGTGACCCAACCATCAAGCTCACATCATGCAGTTGACCTTGCCTCAGTCCGGCCCTTTTCTCCGACTTCAGAAAGCCTGATTGAACCTGAAAAGTATTTTTCTCCAATGGCATCTTCTATCCTTCCGCACTTCCATGCTACACCTGAAAAACCCCATTCTTCTATTTCCAGTGAGTTTCTTTCTGCCTCATACGAGTTGATCATGTTGGTCATCTTTGACAGGGAGCAAACTTACAAGCTGAGATTCTTCCCTGATCAAAAACGGTTTTGAAGGTCAACCTCAATTTGTGGGCCAAAACCTTCACCCTGAAGACATTGTCTATCATGATCTTCATACAACTCCACTATGCCCAGATTTCCACTGCCTTTTAAATGAATTGGAAAAGGAATTTCTTCCAATTTCATCTTCTTCAAAACTATTCCTTCCAATTTCATCTTCTTCAAAGGAATCTATAACTTCTTCCAGGGATTTTCATACTATTAGTTCCTGTGGGTTTCTCTTTCTACTGTTGTTGGATTTTTAACTGCAAAAAGAACATTCTCCACTTGAACCAAGCTGAAGCTCTGATATGAATCAGCCAAGCTGCCAATAAAACTCAAAATCATTCAATGATAGTCTTAATGCAAATTCACTGTAAACATCTACACTGAACCACCAGCATATTTGGGTGGGTTGAGTGCATTTATTTTAAACTGGGATCCATTCACCCAAACTATTCAAATGGGGTGATCTCAACTGATGAAATATAAATTCCAGGGGGGTGTAAACTGCATGTACATTGGCTTAGATCAACCCAGTGCAGTTGATTTCATCTAGTGTAACTGGAATAGCCTCAAAACAGTCAATTATTCTGGTAGTGCTGGGCAATGTTCACAGTGAAATTGTGTAATAAATATGGAGAAATTTTGCATTCATAAAAAAACCTTTCTCAGAGTTACATGATTTTAACTCCTGGAATTTGAGCAATTTTTTTGTTTGCAGTGCACAACTCATTGGGAAGGAGAAAACAAACTTATGATATTTTCATCACTGACACAGCCTGGATTTTGTAGGTCATGAACTGATCCACAATGAACATAAAAAATCAGACAAGGGTCCTGAAACAAATATGAATCCATGTGAAATTACAAAACAAAAAAATTCCGGGGGTGATAATAAAGAAGGTTAGCAAGGAATTTTATCCTAAATTCTTTCTTAGAATTACAATAAATTTCTTCTTTTCAAACAGACAGTCAGCTTTGTATCACTGGACCACCCTCAATATCAAGACAGGCTGTGAATGAAATGGAAACCTCTTTCTTATCTAAAGATGTATCAAGGAAAAGAAATGCTGATGATCATCTGAATCAGAAAAAAAGGTTAAAAACCCAAATTCCTGAATATTCAATAGCAAAGATCTATGATTTATTAGCTCTTCTCAAAGATAACAATGATAAATTTAAGAAAAAAATGCTTTCAGAATTTTCACTAAAAGGTTCTGGGAACAGTGAAATACCTGAATACCATTCAAAGCTAAAGCTTGCAATATTCCAGGGGAAGCATGGTCTTGAAATAATAAGAATTACTGGAAAATCTGGAAACAAATCTCTGGATACTGAAAAAATATTGCAAAGACACTATCATTTGATCAAAATGATATATGCACTTCATGAAGATCATCTGAACAATTTGAAAATTCCAATATTCATGCACCATTCTCTTCAAGAGGCCCTTTTGAACTCTGTAGATGATGAAATATTTACATCAAATCCTGAAAATTGTCCAATAATTGGAATCAAGAAATCAGAGCCAATGGCATGGAAATATTGGAATGGATATCGTGATACCCAGATAAAATTGATTGATTACTTCTCTCAGGAAGGTCATCCAATTATTGGGCTTCCCACTGCTAAATTTATATTGGAAAGCTTCATAGCTAGGAATCCAAGTGAGTAAAAAACATAATTTTTAAGTAGGCACTACCAGGATAACTGTCTGGGTTGAGACCATTCAAGTTAAAATGAGATGCACTCAACCAATTTAAACTTGGTTTATCTCAACTAGTGAGATTAACCCCCGGGGAACCTCCTTGTTTTATGTTTCATTGGTTGAGATCAACCTATCTTAAATTATCTGAGTGCATCTCATTTTTACTGGGAATACTTCAACTCAGGCAATTATTCTCAAGATGAGGATACTTCAGCTGGATTTCTGATTGATTGATTGTTTCCATTTACCTCTCATGATTGACATCTACACTATTCCAATGAATGGATTTTTCAATTACCACAAGCCCCAAACTATGACCCCCAAGTTTACTCAAAATATTCTAGAAGTCCTGATTTTAAAAGGAATATGGAACTTTTACTAAATTTAGCAGGGAAAAAAAAAGTATTTTTCAATCTGATTTATCACAGTAATTTTTCAAATAAATTTTTAGGTTTCCATACAACTTTTGAATCAAGCTTCAAGGCTCATATTTACAGTATCCGCGGATCTCTTCTGAAGAAAACCAGGAGCATTCATCCAATTTTACCCATCACAGCTGTCTTTCAGGCAGAAGATTCAAATGATCAAATATTGCATGTGTTTAGACATTCAGATTCCAAAACCATCTTACCAACAGAAAATGTAGTGATTGGAAAGTTACAAAAACTCCTTAGGGCCATTGATCACCTCCACCTTGCAACTCACAATCACTTCAATGATTCAAAAGATGATTATGAGGAGAATATACTGAGTATATATGGCTGGCTTATTGAACTAATTATTAGCCCTAAAGGATCAATTCCTCTCTTTGGTATTCATAAGGCAACATCACGCCTTGCACCTTGGGAGGGTGAGGTTAACAAATATTTGGGAGATTTTTCACCACTACAAATTCAATTAATGAAATACTTTTCTCAAGAAGACAATGCCCTTACTTTAGAGGAAACAGCAGGATTTGCCTACACCACTTGGTATGAAGATCATGACTCAGGGAGATTGAAAGTGCTACATCAAAATATCATACCCTAATTGCAATGTTAACATTTTATTTAAATTAAAGAAACCTTATCCACTACAATAAAAGGGGCCTTGTTTTTAGGTCTCTATTTATTTCCCAGGCTGCTTCCCATACCTTAGCCTCCTCCAGAACGCTTTTGTCTGTGTCAGCTTGCTACCATGGCTGAGACAACCTTTCACAAGTAAAAATACCAAAAACAATAAAAAATATAATTAGAAATAAACTTAGAATATTTACGCATATTCTGAATCTACATGAAAAATATCTCAGAGCACAACACCTACAGGTAACCTTATTTTCTACTCCTTGAATATTTAATTCCAGTTTAAAGATATAACTAGTATACTAAATCTCAAAAGACAAAGAACCTGTGACTTAAACCCCATTTTCAGTTATTTAAATGATGTGTTGTGTAAATTTACAGAGATTTTCATGATATTTGATGACAAGGACTAAGATCCTTCTAGCTACACAGGGTTCTAACTTAACACAAGTCCCTCGCTTTGGAGGGCCCCGGTGAAGCTTGGGCTGGCACAAAGCACCCCTCGCGCAAAGGGCAAGCCTCCAAAGGAGGGACTTGTGACTAATGTTAGATTTGGGCTGGAAGCTGGGAACCGTTTTGCAGGGAAAGGTTTTCCCTCATGTTTCCCCCACCTTCCCAGATGATATTTGACCTGCCAAATAGACGGGCCAAAAGGCCAGATTTTTCTCATCATTTCTGTAATGAACAGGTGGCCCAAGGTTGAGGACTTGACCCTCAAGAAAATAATGAAATTCTCATTTTTCCATGAGTTTCACGAAGGTCCTCAGGATTATTCCCAATTTTTCTTTCATCTTCTTCAATACTCCCTTACCATGTACCTATGCATTTCAACTTGGTGGCTGCTACAGACCTGTACAAATTGAACAAATAATGTGAGACTCAATGTCTCAAGCCCATAATATAAGTAATGTTTCAAATTATGGGATAAATAAAAAAATTAACAATGTCACCATTGTCAGTGAGACTCCCACTCACATCCAATGGAACAAAAAACATTTTTTCATCATAAGTCTGAAAAAAAATGTACCCAAAGCCAAGAAGTTGGCCTACATGCTCAAGCTCACAAGAAATAATTTGGATGGAGTACTCGGGATTTACAAGGGTTTGACTATTGAAAAGGGAAAAAAGCCCCCAAAAGCCAAACCTTCCAGGCAATGGCTGGGACTTTGCTCACAAGCCCCTCGGTCAGAGGCTTGCTTGGTGAGGCGCCTTTGGTGCGCCGGGTCCCCCGGCCCCTGAATCAAGGGGATTGTGCTAAGCTAGCACAGGGCTCAAGATAAAAAAATAAGTGTTTAATAGTTTGGTTTTTCAGATATAAAAATATAATAATATATATTTTTAAGGAGGGGTTTGCAAGCAGGGGTGGTTTATTTCCCTCCAAAAGTTTTTTTGCAAAATCAGAGCAAATTAATTACCTGTTTAAAACTGGCGCCTACAAGCAGGGGTTGTTTAGATCCCAGTACAGATGGATAGAAGGGCCACAACTCCAGAAAGAAAAGGAATTACTCTTTGTTCTTTTATTTAAGGAAGGGAACCCTCTAAAAGTTAAGTGTACATGTTGAGCTGCTGGGTTCATGTGCTGAAAGCACAGCAGTGGTGGAACAAGAAGGCAGGATGATCCGTTCTTTAAAGAATAACTTACAGGGCAGGAAACTGGGTACTATGGCTGGTGGAATGCTATGTATGTATGAGGTGTATGTATAAAGATGATGATGGGGAATATTACAAGGGGAAAGAAGAAAATCTTAAATATCTTCTTTTGAGCCTTGGTGGACAATCAGAAGAGCCAGAAATGGCTTGTCCTTGTCATTATTCTTGGTAGTGACTACTAAGGATGAGCCATGACAGATTGGTAATGATGTCAATGATTGAAATATGATTATGAGAACTGTTACTGTCATGTAATAAGGTTTGAATGTGCGCTCTAAAGTGTCCAACTGAAGATATGAACATGTACACCACATGTCATGATATTCTGTGGCAATTTGTCTTCCCTATTGGGTCACAAATTCCAAATATTTCTTGAAGATGTTTTACATATAATCTTGCTGAGTTTTTATATAATTTTACATATTTATGTATCATTTTATTCTGCTTGCCATACATTGCATGCATGTGTCAAGTTTTGAGGCAAAAACCAAAGATCTTATTTCAGTAAAGGAGAGAGAAAGGGAAACTGAGAAATAACAAAGAGGAAATGTACCTAAAGGATCACAAGGCTGTATGATAAGTAGATAGGAAGAAAAGGGAAAAACAAACAGAAACAAACAAAATCCACCACACTCTCTCTCAGATACACAAACTAAGCAAACAAGTCAGTAAGGGCCCTAACATTTAGAAAGAAAGATAGAGAAGAAAGAATTACCACAACTTGTGTAAAAGGCAGCTGTGGACCTCGCGTCGACTAAGGAGACTTGATGATTGAGTAATCTGAGAAGTCAAAGTCGAATGGTTTGAAGAAAGATGAGGAAGGAAAGGAAGGAGTGCTTCAGCCCAGTTATGAAAGGCAGGCTGGGCTGAGTGAATGCGCAGCGCGGAACTCAAGAGTACACATGGGAATTCTGACAGCATGTTGTCCACATTTTGAAATTTGTAACTACAGTAGCGGTTCTTTTTGGTAAGTAGACTTACTGTGAGAAGGGGTAAAGTTACTGGGGTACCTTGGCTGAGGTAACCTAGGTTAATTTATGCATAGAATCAGAATATAAAATAATCTTTTGTATTTTATTTTTATTTTACATATTTTACATTTTTTTTTTTTTTTTGTTCTTTATTTCTTTGTAGCATGAAAAAATAATAATGTCTCTTTCATAAGTATATTTTGTAATAATGTCTCTATTTTATTTACATTGTTTATTGATTCTTGAGTATCCATGTAATAATAAATCTCTATATGTAACAATTTTTATTATCTGTCATAGTATTAGTGCTAGTCAGTTTGTCTGTGAAATAGTAGCAAGCTGACAGAGTTAGCTTCAATGTGGTGTAAATGGCTCCAGTCCTGAATAGTGCAGGATACACAGCATAGCAACCCAGGCGACTACCTGCACATCCAAATTGGGAATTTTTAAGCCCCAGCCCATGTTTAAACATCCCAGGCAAGCACCCTCACAAGGAAAGCAGGCACCAAGGCTGGAAAAAGGCCCAATAAGTAATAAAAGGTGCCCTAGTACTCTGATTGCATATGTTACATATGTCATAAAGAGTACTGGGATCAAAATTACACCATAATACAATATGAAAATAAAGGGACAGTATGACTCTCATACAAATCACATTTAAAAACCATAGAAACCACGATACTTAGGCTTATTCTGTGGCAAAAATCCACAAACTTAAGCCACAATTGTTTGTACATAAAAATATTACAAGTACAACAAAGACATATTAATATCTTGTAATAAATAGATCAATATAATAAAAAAATAACTTACATCTGAGGAACTGATACCCAAGGCTCACGGCTCTGTGGCGTCACCAGGTGGGCCAAAACTTGGCCAAAGCGCCCATGAGTTGGCCTTTGGCACCCAAAGGGTTATCAGAAGGATACCAGAACTATTTAATGATATCTTAAACCTCCCAAAAATTCTCATCATTGTTTAAAATACTAATTACACAGCTAAACCCCTTTTACAATAGATATACTCTTGTGAAATTTGAAGGTAAGGTCATTAATAGTTATTCTTTAGCCCTATTTTACTCTAGAAATTACAAATTGAAAAAATATATATTCCAATAAACTGTCCAAGCACTCCAAAATGGTGTATTTACATCCTGAAATTTCTAAAGAATCACAAGGGATCATTACTAGTAAGTAAAACACCCCTTCCTCTGGAGATTTCCTGCTATGTTTCTCCTGGTACTTAAGCCACACCAATTAACAGGCCTGAGTGTTTCAAGCTACCTAAATAAACTTCTTTGCACAATAAAATAGAGGGATTGAACCATTCCTGATTTATCAGGCCCCTTTGGTTGTAATGATATTAATTATATTCATATCATTATCACTATTTGGTATTTATTGTGTACACCAAAATCACTCATATCTTCAGAGATATCCCCAGGAAATTGTTCACAGAGCTTTGCATATTTATCATAATTCTTTGGACAATTTTTAGCTAGAAGAATTTCTCCTTGCCATCACGTAGCTGACAGTCTGAAATTTGTACTTCGCATAGCTAAAATACAATGAAACTGCTCTATGAAAAAAATCAAGCAAATGCAGGAAGTTGGAGTTTCAAATCACAAAGGCACCTTTGTAATTTTGCATGTCCACTGCCTGAAGTGTAATTTGGTTTAATTTTTTTTGTTTCATATTGGTTTCATCAGGTATTTTAGACTTGCTCTGGACTCAATCATTACTATCTAGTGGGTGTTGATAGGCGCACGCCAAAGGCGCACACCAATGCCAACCCGCATGCCATTTTTTTTGGCGTGCAACACACCTTTTTTTTTGGCGTGTGGGGCCTCCAAGCCAAAAAAAAAAGGGTGTATGGGAGCGCACACCAATTTCTGGCATCCGGGTCCCACATTCCAAAAAATTGGCATTTGGGATATGTACATATCAAATAATTGAACCAGTGGACCGGTTTAATTATTGGTTTGATTACGTGATATTGATTACATGAGCAAGTCCCCACAAACCAAAAATTGGTGTGTGGGGAACCTCTTCGGCTGGCCAGGAGGAGTTCCTCCTGGCTGACAAGGTTGTATAACCTTGTCAGCCAGGAGGAACTGCTTCTGGCCAACAAGGTTATACAACCTCATTGGCCAGGAGGAGCTCCTCCCGGCTGTGGAGGTTATACATCCTTGTCGGCCAGGAGGAACTCCTCCTGGCCAACATGGTTATACAACCTTGTTGGCCATGAGGACTTCCTCCCGGCCGACAAGGATGTATAACCCTGTCAGCCAGGAGGAACTCCTCCTGGCCAACAAGGTCTTATAACCTTGTCGGCCAGGAGGAGTTCCTCCCGGCTGACAAGGTTATAAAACCTTGTCAGCCAGGAGGAGTTCCTCCTGGCCAAAGAGGTTACACAACTTTTTCAGCCAGGAGGACTTCCTCCTGGCCGGCTGAAAAGGTTCCCCACACGCCAAAAATCGGCCTGTGGGGACTTGCTCACGTAATTGAACCGGTCCACCGGTTTGATTACATGATACATATCCCACACACCAATTTTTTGGCATGTGGGACCCGCACACCAATTTCTTTTGGCGTGCAGGGCCTACACACCAAAATAAATTGGCGCGTGGGACCCACACACCAAAAATTGGTGTGCGCTCCACACGCCCTTATTTTTTGGCATGTAGGCCCCGCACGCCAAAAAAAAGGCGTGTGGGACCCGCACGCCAAAATAAAATGGTGTGCGGGTTGGTGTTGGCGTGCACCTATCAACGCCCCTATCTATCCTACCTAAGTCAAGTTTTTAAATCAGTTCAAGTTGTAAAAGTATAGGGGAGATTTATGGAAAAGAACTTTCAAGAATTTTCCAGGTGCCATCAAAGGAGTTTTTAGACCTTCAGGCTTGCTGAATGACACTTAGAGACCATGGGTGAGCCACAAAGATTTCCTGGATGATAAAAAGATAGCAGCAGTGAATTTCAACTTTAAACTTTCCTGATTCTTGGCAATGTGGGAAGGCAGCACCTGCAATACACAAATTTTCAGAAATTCAACATCCAAAGGGCTCAATATCCCACAAAAAGGGTAATGAAAACTTATCAAGTTATCCAATACAATCTCAAAGAGAAGGTCCTAGGCAGAAAGAGGCCCTTGACCATCAAATAATGTTGGAATTTCACCATGTCTCTTCTCTCATCCATTCTTTCCTTTCCCTGCTTCCTCACCTGTTAGTCATTTATTCCTTTCTCAATGCAAATAATGGTCTCAGCTCACTATGGCCCAATCATTACCATATATGACAAACTTAAAATTCTCCTCAGCTTTTATAAAATTTCAACTTCCATTTGTGTGACACCTAACCAAGGTGAGCATTTGAACTCATCTTCAACAATTACTCAAATAATCCAAGCCAAAACTCTGGACTACTATTTGCAGAAATTTGACCCAGCTTCAATGCTTATCCAATAACCCTTTCCTGGAATAGCTCAAATGCACTCTCCATTCTTAGCTTGGCACTAAAACGTTTACAAATAGCCTTGGATTCAATCACTCTGTCTTAGGAATTTTGCCTTTGACTTAAAGACATTCACTTTTTTGGCTTTCACATATGACATTGTATGCTAAACACCTTATATTTTCACATTTTACTCAGATTTTACCTGTAGTTTAGTATACCTGGGCCAGTAGCAGATTTGTGGAAGGCTTTCTCTCATCCTTCCACAATCAAACATCTCCCACTGCTGCTACTTTCCCAGGTAAGTTTCTCTGTTTTTGTTTATTTTCTCTTCTCAATTTCTGTTTTTATCTTTTTCCTTTCTTTTCTCTGTGTTCATTTTCATCTCATGGGGGGAGTTGATAGACGCACACCAATGCCAACCGGCACACCATTTTTTTTGAGGCGTGCAGGGCCTACACAATTTTTTTTTTGGCGTGCAGGGCCTACACACCAAGAAAAAGGGTGTGGGAGTGCACACCAATTTTTGGCATGCAGGTCCCACACGCCAATTTATTTTGGCGTGTAGGCCCTGCACGCCAAAGGAAAATGGTGTGCAGGTCCCACACGCCAATTTATTTTGGCGTGTAGGCCCTGCACGCCAAAGGAAAATGGTGTGCAGGTCCCACACACCAATTTTTTGGTGTGTCAGATATACATACATATATATCATGTAATAAAGCTGGTGGAACGGTTTGATTATGTGAGCAAGTCCCCACACACCAATTTCTGGAGTGTGGGAAACCTTGCTGGCCGGCCAGGAGGAGTTCCTCCTGGCTGAAAAGGTGATACAGCCTTGTTGGCCGGGAGTAACTCCTCCTGGCATACAATGTTATATCAGCCGGGAGGAACTCCTCCTGGCCGACAAGGTTGTATTTGTCAGCCAGGAGGAACTCCTCCTGGCCAGCCAACAAGGTTTCCCACATGCCAAAAATTGGCGTGTGGGGACTTGCTCACATCATCAAACCGGTCCACCGGTTCAATTATGTGATATATATGTATGTATATCCCACATGCCAAAAGATCGGCATGTGGGACCTGCACGCCAAAAATTGGTGTGCACTCCCACACACCCATTTTTTTGGCTTGTAGGCCCCGCACGCCAAAAAAAAGGTGTGTTGCACGCCAAAAAAATGGCATGCGGGTTGGCATTGGTGTGCGTCTATCAACTCCCTGAAACTGCATGCAAATTTTTTCTGGCGTGCAGGGCACACAAACAAAAATGCATTGGCATGTGGGCCAATGCCCCCCCCCCCTTCCAGGTGATGAAATCACAAAATACCAACTGGGATTTGGTCATGTAATCCAACCTTGATGGTGGGGCAAATCATAGCCATCAATGTTGTATTGGACCTTATGGCTGGGAGAAAACCAGCAATGAGCTCAAATACAACCTCCTGGCCGGGAACAGCCTGGCCATGAGGTTTTATTCAAAGTCATGGGGGTTTCCCCCCGCCATGAGGCGGTTTACAGCCGCAACAGCCATTGTGGTGATCCATCCCACTTACTTTTTATATTTTCAAAGACTATTTATCACTTATAAACCTCAAATGCTTGCATATATATCAAGATATAGCCCAGAAATCACAGATATTCACCATTATTATTGCATAATCAGATTTTAAACCCCATTTTAACCCTAGTCACTCAATACAACCACCCTCAAATTCCTCATAGTTCCAGAGCTACAGGCAAACTCATAACAACGGTGGGCCCACTACGCTGACATTAGCAGTAGTGTAGCGTAATGTTAGCTTGTTTTTCTACGCCAACAACAAGTTACTCATGTTAGCTGAAGGTTTTTTCTGCTAACGCTAAAAAACTTTTATTGAAAAAAGACATAGCGGGTAGCGTGGCGTTAGCAACATCAAAAAAAAAAGTACATGCTACAGAAATCTCCGGTTAGCTGATGTGTAGCGGTATTAGCTGGAAAAATTGCTAGGCTAAATGTGAGTGTAGCATTTGTTTCAGCTACACTAACTTTTAGCAAAGCGCTCTTTTCAGCTACACTAACTGTTAGCGTAGCACTCTTTTCAGGCACCTTTTTGCGCTACAACAACTGTTAGGTTAGCACTATACTTTTAGGAGTATAGCAATCAGCTCTTGTATTGAAGCTTTAATTCTTGTAAATCAGTATTTTCATGAATCCTGTTGCAAATTGTCTTTTCCCGCTCTACTCCCTTCCTTTGGGTTAAATAAGCATTTCTTCTCATTGTCTGATGGGCATTCTGAATACTGTTCTGGGAAATTTCCATATGATTAAAATGTTTTATTCAATTGAAATTTGTACAGGCAGTAATCATGTTTCCCAAAGCAATAAAAGAAATGCATATCCAAAAATTGGAAAGAGACAAGATGGAAAAGAAACAAAAAAAAATTTCAAAAGAAATTAAAGATAGAAATCAGAAATAAGCTGTTTTGATTGCTTTACTTATGCAAGTACAGGAGTTAATTGACCAAAGAATAAATTTCCAAGAACAAAAACCAGATCTGAACAAGTAAAAAAAAATTAGAGACAATAATGAACAAAAGAAGCCATAATATGAAAAAGAAACTAGGTCCTACCCAATAGAATATTTTTAGGTTTTAACAGAAAACTGAGAGGATTTATTTATGGAAAGGAAAATAGAGCACGGTACTGAGAAAAGTAATGAGAGTTAGTATTATGAAGAGAAATGAGGATTGGGAGATTGTTGATTTCAAAGTTGAGATAGGACGAGACGTCCAAGAAGAGTTGATATATTTGATAAGAGGTTTGAGTTAGGTGAGTGATGATGTTATCTAGAAGGGGAGAGAAAAGAATTGAAGAGGAAGAAAAAGAAAAGGGAGATAGATTGGTAAAGAAAGGATGGAAGATGAAGAAAGGATGGTAGATGGGAAAGTGGTTTTAGATGAAGATGGGTTTTTTGTGAAGAGTTTGTTGAGATAAAGTTGTTGATATATGAGTGATTTGTGAGATGAAGAGTTTATTGATGTACCGGTTGATTTTGAATGTGTACTGGTTAGGTTCAGAAAAGAGATTGGAGCGGGAATGAGAGTGGAGGTGGAGCAAAGGAAAATAGAGAGCAGATGAAGTCAAGTTTCAACAGGAGTTACAACAGAATTTTGATTGCTTTACTTGTGCAAGTAGAGATAATTGTGATTTCTTTACTTTTGAAAGTACAGGATCCTAAATGAGCAGAGTGGTCCATAAAGAAATTCTGAATTGTGATTTATTGCCTAAATGAAACCGACACACTAGAAAGAAACAATTAGGTGATGAAGAACAAGTAAGATTGAGAAAGGCAATGAGAAGAGAATAGAAACCAACAGTTTGACAAGCATAGACATAAAAGGGATGGCTGAGAGAGTGTTGAAGAACAAGGGTAGAGGACAGAGAGTGCAGAGGCTGAGAGAATGAGGTTAGTTGGGAAGTTGATCTGAGGATAGGAGTTAACTGAGGGTAATATCTCACCAGACAAGTAGAAGGAAGAGTACGAGATGAGAAAGAGAGAAGGGGAATGAAGAGAATGAAGAAGAGAGTTGAGGTTGTGAGTGTTGAAGGTGTTGAGGTCGAATATGGGGAAGTGATTTTGATGTAGTCAAGGATAGTTGATGGTTGAGGAAAGATCAGAGAAAGAGAGACTGAAGAAGGGAGGAAGAAGGGAACTAGGAATGAGAGATGTCACAGGTGTGACAGATTTGTGAATTTTACACTCCTTGTGGCTGGAGAGATTTTACCTCAGGAAATGAAAATGAGGGGTTGATAGTTTTGGTGAGGTTGGTCGCGGAGAATTTTGAAGTGGCTTTTGTCAAAGCCTCAGCAAGCATGTCAAACGTTCTGATGACAATGATCTTAATGTTCTTGTGTTTGAGCTCTTGGCGGATACCTTTGGTCTTGAGATCAATGTGTCGAGTCTTTGGATTTGATCCGAATTTCTTGAGTTTGTCATCTAAACCTTTGTTTTCAATGTAGTGGGAGTTGGCAAATTTTTCTTTGAAGACTTTGTTGTTCATCATGAGTTGTTCGTTCAATTCTTTGTTGTTGATGTAGTAAGTGGTGGCATCAATTTGAAGATTCCAAATGTCGGAAAGGAGAGCCTTCAACCAGGAGCCTTCATGGAATGAGTCTACCAGTGGGTTGAGTTCAGCTTTGGTTGAGGAATACGTCACGTTGTGTTGTTGGCAGCTGTTCCAGGAAACCAGCAACCCAAAAAGGAAGCAGAGGTAACCGGACTGAGAAGTCCTATGCAAGGGATTGTCTCCCCAGGTAGTGTCGCTATAGATTTCCAGAAGTTGGTCGGGCTTTCTGATTTCGAGAGTGAGTTTCAAGTCCTTAGTGTGTCAAAGATATTGCCACACTTTCTTCACTTCATGCCAGTGTGACATTCCGGGCTTGACTGAGTATCAAGCAAGATTTGATACCGCAAAGCTGATATCGGGTTGAGTATACCCTGCTATATAGTTCATGAGACCTATAGCAGAGCAATAGTTGACATTCTCCTTTTTGAAAAGAGCATGATCCTCATCGCTAGCGTCCCTCAGTTTGAGGTTTGGAGTGAGAGGAGTGGTTGATGGTTTGCAGTTTGAAAGTCCCAGTTCTTCTCTGCTACGGTCACTGGTTCAAATCCTGCCCAAGTCAATCATTTTCTGCTAAATGTCTGAAAAATGCTTTGTTAATTCTAATACGATTAACAGTTGAAATCGCAAACCACCAATCTAAAAAACTCGGAACCAAATATCAGTCATTGTAACGATGGATTCTATCAATCCTACAATTTTGAAAATGACTATAGAGACAATTCCGGTTCTTACCGAGGAAAATTTCTCCAGCTGGCGTACTCGAATCACTGCGTTGTTTAATCTAGGCGGCATCAAAGATCAAGTCTACAAGGGCATTCCTGCCCTTCAGCCATCAGACAACTCTATCCTTATCGCACTCCTTCTTGCTAAGATTTCTACTGCCACCCACAACAACATGATCAACACGTCAAATAAAGATAATGCACATTTGATATGGACCAGCATCATGAAACGTTTCATGTCGTCGGAGCCGTCTAATCGAGCTCGGGTATTTAATCAATTCGCCAACATCACCTTTGACATCAGCAACATCGAGAAATTCATTACTGAAGTTAGAAGCAGTTTGAATCAACTTGAAGATGTTGGTATCACCTTACCTGAGGACATTCTCACCTACAAATTGCTTAGGCGCCTTCCTAACAGCCTCGACAACATCAAAGAGAAAATCACTCACTTGAAAGACGGAGAAGATATCAAGCCCAAAACTCTTATCTCTCATCTTGAGATTCACCTAAATGAGCAAAAAGTTTCTAATGGAAGCAAGAGCAAATCTATTGGATCGACTATGTTCACTACAGAAGATCCCAAATGTAAAACCGGAGCGCACAATCCCTTTTCTGTCAGCCACACAAAAGAAAACTGCTGGATGATCTTTCCTGAAAAACGTACCAAGCAGTACAACAGGAAAGCAGCCAGGGAATCCAATGTCAGGAGTTTCTCCTCATTCTTCTTCAATCATCCTACCTCTTTTGTTGTCGACTCAGGATCCTCCTTGCATATGGTGTCTGACAAATCATTCTTCATCACCCTAGACGAAACAGAAAAAGGAATGATCAATACTAGTTGCGGTTCAAAAACGCTTGCTATCGAAGGAAAGGGCACCATTTCTCTGAAATTCAACAAAAAATCAATCTTATTTCACAATTTCCTTTACGTACCTAAACTAGTTGTCAATCTCATTTCATTACGCCATCTTCAACTTGAGCAATGCAAGATATCTTTTGACATCAATCACTTTACCATTCTGAAAAATGGACTACTCTACCTGGAAGGAACTTATCACGATAACCTCCCAGTCATCAAACTTGAGCCAAATGTTCAAAACTCGCACTTGAGCAATGCTGAGATGTTGCATAAGTCACTTGGCCATGTGAGCTATCAAAGAATTAGACACAAGCTTGGAATCCCTATCAAGGCCCCTGAAAGCTGTCAATCATGTGCCGTCGTAAAAATAACCAAGGCATCCTTTAAACACCGTACCTTCCCTGCTACAAAACCGCTGGAAGAACTACACCTTGATTTGATTGGACCTATCGAGCCCTTATCATACAGGAAGCACAAGTACATCCTCACCATCGTGGATGGAAACACAAGATACTGTGCCGCAATTCCACTGATCTCTAAGGCCGATGTCTTCAATCGCCTTACTCGCATCATTGACTTAGAGGCTAAGTGACTCGGCTATTATCCGTCAATATTACACTCAGATCAAGGAACGGAGTTTGTCAATGCTAATCTCGATCAATATTGTAAAGATCACGTTATTAGGCAGAGGTTTTCTGATGCCTATACACCTCAGCAAAACGGAATTGCTGAGAGATTCAATAGGACCATTCTTGAATCTCTTAAAACTATCATTCTTGATTCTGGTCTTTGAAAGAACCTCTGGTGCAAAATCATCTCTGCAAGCACCCTTACCCTTAATCAAATTCCGACTCATAAAAGCAAACTGTCTCCCTACAAGCTGTTTAAATCCGAAGCTATTCCGTTGGAGTTCTTTCATCCAATTGGAAATCCTGTCGCTGTTATTTTTCAGGGTTGCAAATTGTCCAAACTTGATCCAAGAGGCGAAATGGGACGGCTGATTGGTTTCAACATCAAGCTTAAATCTTACAGAGTTCTAACTGATCAAGGTGAAATTATAAAATCCAAGCATCTGAAATTCCTTGACTTCAACCACAACAAAACCTCCATGGACAATCACGACGAGTTGCTTCTTGAAGAAAAACCGAGAGACAAGCGACAACTGAATCAAGTGTCTGAACAGATTGAACCTACCAAAATTGTGGATATCAAGGATGAGGACGATGAGTTGGATGAAGAAAACGCTGTAGACTCACCTGTTGATCCTTTGCACGAACACTCTGAATCTGACAATGAAGATGTGACCTCGAGGCTGATTCCCGAGGAGAACACTGCTACTGGAAGAATTCTACGAGATTGAACCATTCAAGTCAAACCCACTAAATATTCCTACTTTACAAATGACCCAAGAACATACAAGAGTGCTGTGACCAGAAGCAATTGCAATCAGTGGAAGGAAGCAATCAACAGTGAACTTGATAATTACATTGAACAACATAATGTCTGGATTGATCAAACAACCACTCCCTCAAAGTTTCTTCGCTCAACGTGGGTCTTCAAAACCAAACCTGCGACTAGCTCTTCTCCCGAAAAACAAAAATCTTGACTCTGTATTCAAGGCTTCTTACAAACTTACGGAGAAGATTTTTTTGACACATTCGCTCCAACCGGCAAATTTCCCACTCTATTGACGCTTCCAGTACTCGCTATTGAGCTGAAATTACCCATCAAACAGTTTGATGTGAAGAGCACATTTCTCTTTGCCCCACTCAATGAAGAAATCTACATTAAGACTCCTGAAGGTTCAACCCAGTCAGCTCCATTTTTGAAACTCGAAAAATCATTGTACGGACTCAAGCAAGCCCCCAAAAATTGGTATAAAACCTTGACTACGTGGTTTAATGAGATAGATTATGATCCATCAGTGTTGGATGCATGCCTCTTCATTCACAAAGATAAAGATTCTTTTATCTTTTTCCACGTGGATGATTTGATTGTCGTCGTTCGCACTGATGAATTTGAAAAAAAATTCTTATCTCAATTTCCCAATTCAACCGCCCACTCTCCTGATACGTTGCTCGGGATGAACTTAGATATTGCTGAAGATTCAATTTGACTTGGCCAACAGGCCTTAATAGCGAAAGGACTGGAGTTGCTTTCTCTCTCAGACTGTAGACCGGTAAAAACTCCCTTAACTCCAGCTGTCCAGTTGCATACTGCAACCGACTCAGATCATCAAGCTTTTCAAGACCTCAATATCAACTATCAATTGTACACCGGCATGCTCAATTACCTCGCTTGCTGGACGAGGCCCAACCTAGCGCCTGCAGTTTCAATCTTGTCTCGATTCAACCAACGGCCCGGCTTATCGCATTGGAAGGAAGTGCTTCATGTGTGGAAGTACCTTAAAGGAACCATGAATCACTGCCTGTTTCTTAAGCCCAAAGCAAACTCTCTCATCGATTGACTCAACGTTTTCACTGATGCTACATGGGCCGAGGACCAAGAGACACGACTATCTCAGAGTGGATCCTTGGCTTTTTGGAAGTCATGTCCAGTTCTCTGGAACAGTAAGAAGCAGAAAAATATCACTCTCTCTTCTACTGAATCAGAGATGAACGCCTTGTCCAACGGCGAACAGGAAAGTCAGTGGCTGTCTTTTCTGATTGAAGAACTCTGGAAAAAAAAACTCGCACCTATTCTTTTTCACATCGACAATAAGGGCCTTCTCGATAACTTGAAAAAGTTCGGGTCAAATTCAAAGACTAAGCACTTAGATGTAACAATCAAGAGCCTTTGCGACAAATTCACCAACAAGGAAATTGATGTCAAGCTGATCTCTTCTGAAGACATGACGGCGGACGCTCTGACTAAGGCAGCTCCTTACTCCTCAATACTCAAACTTCAAGAAAAATGTCTCTCAGTTCTTTCCTCATCAAACAAGGAGGGCTGTTGAATTTCTGTTGATTCTCATTTCACTTCTGTGAAATGACAGTCTGTGACAGTTATGTGTCAAGGACAAAAGACTCCACTCGCTTAGGTTTAATGAGGATGACTCATAAAACTGAAGAATCATCAGACTCACCTTCCTCAATCAACCTCCCTCTTTGATTCACTTGAATCAAACTGCTCAACTCAAAATCAAGCTCGCTCAACTCTTCAAGCTTCAACTCAAGCTCAAGATCCTCTCCATATTCCCTGCTCAACCTGCTCCAACAATTCTCAATAAACAAAAGTCTACATTTTGCTTTTGTCCTATCAATTGCTGCTCTTATCCCTGCTCACATCTTTCTTCAAGACTCATTTATATAGTTGTCTCATCAGATTGATATCTGGTTCTGTTTTCTAGAAATTTTAGATTACATTTTTATACAATTAACAGTTGAAATGTGCTATGCGCATACTATGCATTTACATGAGATATGCAATATGCACTTATGCAATATGCAACTTTGGGATATCCCTACTTTGGAATATGCAATATGCAAAATCCACTTATGCAATATGCAACTCTGGGATATCCCTACTATGGAATATGCAATATGCAAAATCAACTTATGCAATATGCAGCTTTGGGATATTATCCTACTATTCTATGGAATATGCAAAATGCTATGATGCAATATGCAATATCCAATTAAGCCATATGCATTCTCATTGTACAAGACTAGCTAGGATTGATTGGCTTATGGGTCTTCTATTCTCCCACTGTGGATTAAGGAGGTGTGTTGAAATGCTGTAATCCACAGTACTCTCTCAGCAACACATTAGGTATGGACTTGGTAGCCTAGTTGGTAAAGGCAGCACTTCTAGTATAGTGTCTTAGCTTCTGCTAAGCTCGCTGGTTCAAATCCTGCCCAAGTCAATCATTTTTTGCTAAATGTCTGAAAAATGCTTTGTTAATTCTAACAATACCTAATATAGTGTTGGGATCGTGGCAGGAAGAGTTAGAGAATCACTTACTGAACTTGACTTTGAAGTTGTTTCCAGGTCCAACCAATATGAGGTTGTTGACATGGAAGAAAATTTGGGATACCTTGTCATTGCATAGGTAGAGGCAAGGGTTGCAATTTGACTTGTAGAAGCCGACTGATTCAAGCCAGGAAGCTAGAGTCTCATACCAATTCTTTGGTGACTTTTTGAGGCCGTATAGGGCCTTTTTGAGTTTGAGATATGGGGCTCTTCTGTTGATGCCTTTTGGTGTTTTGATCTAAAAGTCTTTGGTCAGGGGAGCATGTAGAAACGCGCCCTGAACGTCGAATTGAGTGATAGAGAGGTTTTGATGTAAGGAGTAGAGGAGGATCATCTTGAGAGAGGATACTTTGCCAGTTTGAGCGAAGGTCTCCCCGTGATCGACACCTTCTATTTGATTGAACCCCTGGACGCATAATCTGGCTTTGTGCTTGATTGGATCGCCGTGACAATTATCTTTGATTCTAAAGACCCACGCTGTGTCTAAAGGATTTGGAGGTTCTTCGTAGTGTTTGTTCCACACTTCATGATTCTCGATTGAGTTGACTTCCTTCTCTATGGCTGATTTCCAGAATTTGTTGTCCGCGCATTGTATAGCTGATTCAAAAGTGTTGGGTTTGTAGTAGTGAAGAAACCCAAAACGTACTGGAGGTTAGATGAATGATCTGTCTCACAGTGATCTAGTAACCGGTGTTGGATTTTGTTGGTCTTTTGGCCTCAAAAGTTGTGAGACATTTTTACTGGATTCTGAGTCAGAGTCTGAAGAGTCAGATTATTGTTGTGTTGCCTAGATTCCATCCCTTTGTGGCTTGAAGACTCCAAATTCTTGGCGGTTTCAACTTCATCCATTTGTTCCGCTGTTGACAACAGATTGGCGGCTTCAACAACCTCTACCGGGTAGAAATCATTGTTGCTTGATGACTTGACGTTGGATTGGGGCATCATCAGGAAGCGGACGTGTTTTGAATCAATGATTGCACCATTTTGAGATAAGATCCTGTATGATTGAAGTGGGATATTGAAACCTACTAGCAGGCCTTCTTGGCCCTTGACCTCAAACTTTCTCCCTTTCACCCTGTTCATGTTCAAAACACCGGTCGTAGTTCCAAGGGGTTTGAGGAAGTTTGGCGGTAGTTTCCTGTTGTGAACGATTTCCCAAGGAAATTTCTCGTTGTTCTTTTGCAGAATTTGATTTAACATGAGGCAACAGGATTTGACGACCTCATGCCAGTAGTTCTTGGATACGCCAGAAAAACGGAAGGTAGCTCTCATTGATTCAACAATTGTTCTATTTGCTTGTTCCACCCTACCGTTGTGTTCAGGGTGGTATGACTCGGAGATTAGTCTCTGGATATGATGTTTTTCCATGAAGTTGACTAACCTATTTCCTGTGAATTCGCCTCCTCCGTCGGAGCAAATCAAGTTTGGGAAATAGCCCCTCGGCTTGTTTTCAGATTCAAGAAGCTTGATCAGAACCTCAGTGGTGTGGTCTTTCTTCACAAGGGGGAAGCCCGCCAGATAACCCGAGTAGTTGTCCACAAGAGTGAGAATTAACCTTGACTTGATTGTGGATTCTGGAGTGATAGGTCCGATGATATCCAAGTGGATTCTTTTGAACACTTTTGATCCGGCTTGGATTCCATCTTCAATGGTTGCTTGGTAATCATGGATAAGGTGCAAGCCTTGCATTCAAAACCATCTTTCTCTGCCTTTGATATTGAGGGAGAAATGAATTTTTCCAGGCGTTGTATGGAGGCATGGCCAAACGACTTGTGAATCATTTGGAGGGAATCGGCTCGAGCGTCAGTGAAGTGAGAGTATTTGACTGTTCCCCCAACTGAGTCTGGTTTGTCGACAACAAACAGATGGTTGTTGATCTTCCCTTTGAAGCGGCTAAGTCCATCCTTTGTGACGTTGAAGGAATTTTTCTTCGCCGTGATCTCGCAACCTTTCTCCAACAGGACACGGGCGCTGATGAGATTGATTACTATCTTGGGAAAGTACAGGCAATCTTCAAGAGAGATCGTCAAATTTCCCCATTGTAGAGTTACCCGTCCGATGCCCTTAATCGGGAGTGTAGCGCCTTCTTTTCCAGTTAGGATTACGTCTTTTTCTCCAAGTTCCAATTTGTCAAAGAATTTAGTATTGTTGAAGATGTGCGCAGACGCTCCGCTGTCTAAGACTATCTTGAATTTAGGGCTGCCAATTTGAGTCCAGAGAGTAACCAAGGATAAGTAGTAGTTGACGTTACTCTTGCTGGATTTCCATTTTGCTTGGGACTCTTGCCACCATTCAGGAGCTTTACTGGGGTGCAGGTGCCAACACGAGTCCAATGAGTGATTTGCATCTTGCTTTGGATTATGATATCCAGCTGTACATCTCTTCGCTTCATTGTTATCTTGTCCTCCTTTCTGTCCGTAGTTTTGATTTGATTTTTGAGATTTTGTTGAAACTAGGGCAGCTTGGGTTGTAGACAATGACTGGTCCTTGACTTCTGCTTTGTTTTCGTTTTTGAACTGAGTTAAGTGATTACAAACAAACTGAACAGTGAGATTCTTGTTGGAATGCATGATTTGTCGTTTCAGGAGTTGGAGACTATCGGGTAGCTTGAATAGTATAAGATAGGCAAGGATGTCTTGCGGGAGATCAATTCCAACATCAACAAGTTTCTTTATTGAGACTTTGATGTCTGTCACGAAAGCTTCCAGCGCATCTTCTTTGAATTTGACGTACAAAAATTCATTGAATACTCAAGCGCAATTTGAAGACTTGTCAGATGTGAACCGCTCCTTAATCGCTTTCCAGAGTTCCTTTGCGGATCCTTGGTTGTCTGTGTTGTTTGATGGGCCAGCCATTCTCGCCGTATCTGTTTTGGAGATCAACTGTATCTGCTGCTGTCCTGCGCCGGTTTCACTTGCAATAAATCAATTGGTTGTAGGCTTTTAACCGTAAAGAAATTCTGAATTGTGATTTATTGCCTAAATGAAACCGACACACCAGAAAGAAACAATTAGGTGATGAAGAACAAGTAAGATTGAGAAAGGAAATGAGAAGAGAATAGAAACCAACAGTTTGACAAGCATAGGCATAAAAGAGATGGCTGAGAGAGTGTTGAAGAACAAGGGTAGAGGACAGAGAGTGCAGAGGCTGAGAGAATGAGGTTATTTGGGAAGTTGATCTGAGGATAGGAGTTAACTGAGGGTAATATCTCACCAGACAAGTAGAAGGAAGAGTACGAGATGAGAAAGAGAGAAGGGGAATGAAGAGAATGAAGAAGAGAGTTGAGGTTGTGAGTGTTGAAGGTGTTGAGGTCGAATATGGGGAAGTGATTTTGATGTAGTCAAGGATAGTTGATGGTTGAGGAAAGATCAGAGAAAGAGAGACTGGAGACGGAGGAAGAAGGGAACTAGGAATGAGAGATGTCACAGGTGTGACAGAGTTGTGAATTTTACAGACCAGCTTTGAGCCCAGACAAGGGAATTTGTCACTCCTGCTATACTATAAGTAACTGAAAAATACCTAATCAATGTCACCCTCATCACAAATACTACTCACCAATGAGGGCAACACTGATTAGGTGTGTTGCAGTTACTTATAGTATAGCAGGAGTGAAAAATTATATTGTCTGAGCTCAAAGCTGGGTGTTGATAAACGCACGCCAAGCGCGCACACCAACGCCAACCCGCACGCCAATTTTTTTTGGCGTGCGGGGCCTACACGCCTTTTTTTTGGCGTGTACGGTCTACACGCCAAAATAAATTGGCGTGTGGGAACCACACGCCATTTTTGGCGTGCGGGTCTCACACGCCAATTTATTTTGGCGTGTAGACCCTACACGCCAACAAAAATTGGTGTGTGGGAGCGCACGCCAAACAATTGGCATGCGGGTCCCACACGCCAATTGTTTGGCGTGCGGGTCCCACATGCCAATTGTTTGGCGTGTGGGGGGATCTCGCATGCAATATCCCCATACACATAATACATACATGTATTATGTGTATGGGGATATACATATCCATCCCCTTGCTCACGTAATCGAATGGTAGGGACCATTTGATTACGTGAGCGAGCCCGCCGAGTCTGATTCCTTTCAGGAATCAGACCGTCGGTCTGGTTGTTTTCAACCAGAACGACCACAAATTCAAGCAAACAAGGATTGCCACCACCCACCAATTAAAAAAAAAAAACATGTGAGCAACAAAAAAAAAAAAAAAAAAAAAATCAAAAAAAAAAAAAAAAATCAAAAAAAAAATCAAAAAAAAAAATCAAAAAAAAAAAAAAATCAAAAAAAAAAAATCAAAAAAATCAAAAAAAAATCAAAAATGAGAAATACAAAATGAGAAAAAAACCAAAAAAAAACCAAAAAAAAAGGATTTTTTGGGGTTTAATTTTGTGGGAGAAAAAAAGCACACAGGCCCAGGGCTCCAAGACCCAACTGGCCCAAAGACAGGGCCCAATGGCCGTAAGAAGGGGCCCGCCTCTGCCCATCACCTCCAGTGGGCCCACAGGCCCACTTTGATGCTCCAAAGGGGCAACAAAACATTCAATGGGGCCATTCAAACCCCCGAGGCAGCTCAAAGGGCCCCATATAAGCCCCAGACGCACACCATCCCCCCCAAAAGTGGCCCAATGGGCCCATCTCAAACAAAATCAATCCCCCACATCTCTTCCATTTTTTTTTTCAAATTTTTTTTACCATAGATATAGTAACACGTGCTGACATACTCTCCCATTCAAATGCTAACAGATTCCGCACAAATCACCAATTTGACTTCAACAATCAACAATGTCTTCACATCAGACCAGTGAACTAGGACGTGAGATTCATTCCTTTATTTTGTGTATAATATAAGTCCCTGGCTCACTCTCACCCACCCTCCCACCATTACACAGGTTTGGATCTCTGGGAAAAATGCACAGAGCTGGCGCGGCACCCTGCGTTGAAACCAGATGAACGTGAAAACCTGGAGAATTGGGCCTCTAAAATAAAGGCTGAATACGAGCAGTCAGACGATGAGAATGAACAGGTCTCCAGAACCCCGGCCCCGGCTAGAAACACCTTAGGCGCCACTAGGCCTGCTCCACCACAGTCCCACCCACGCCCTGAATTTGCAACCAACTCAATGGCATACTTATATGCACACCATCCTGATCCCCTACCTCCAGCAACTTGAAAACCAATTCAAAAAGGATGTTCAATATGGCCAGCCCAACACAACAAACCCAGCTGATGGGTCCCCACGTTGAAGCGGAGAGATGCGGACAGATGTCGAAGGCCACAAGACAACCCTCAACACCTTTGGCCAGTCTTTCCTTCAAGGCGTACAAAGGGACCAAGCACTCATTGGCCAGAAGTCCTCCAAAGCCCCCAATGCGGACGGGAGACAAGAAATTAACAATCCAGCCATCTGGGACAGCTCTGAAGACCCTGACGCAGAGGGTGAAACAGATGACTCTGAAGATGGTGCAGAAGACCAGCAAGTCCTCCAACAATTCCTTCATGGACGTCCCAAACCTACCTTCCACCAGGAGCCAGTCCATGAACCGGTGCCACAACAAACCCAATATCGCTATGACATGGTACGGATTGAAGATCCTACGGTTGAAGACCCGACGAGCAAAAAGGCGCGCCTGGACACCTCTGCTTCTTCTTCTAAAAATACAGGCCCCATGTATAATTTCTTCACCCCTCATCCCACCTCTCACAAATTCATCACTGCGCAATCACTGCAAGGCCTCAGAATTCCACGGAACCCCCCTGTTGCTGGTCCATCAACAGTCAAGCCACCTACCCAAAGACCACCGGGCAAATCAATTCCTCCTCCCCCTGTCCTGAAGCCTCCTTGTAAGTCACTCCCCATTGCTCATGCACACCCATCTTGTAATTAACATCCCTCCTTTGCGCACAGCTATGGGTCTATTTATCCCTGGCCCAATGCTTCCAAAAGCATTGGCAGATGATTTGAATGAACATTTGGCGGGTGGAATTGCGTGGTCACACCATTCAGCCGAGAAAATGATTGAAAACATAGCATTCATCCTCACACACCTTCGCTCAATGGTCACACCACATCCAACAATGCCACAGGAGTTCAGCCGAGTTGTTTGGTGGGAAGTGGATACACTTCTGAAGGCATGCACATCTGGTAATTAATCACTTTTTTTCTCACTTGTTCATACATCACAAAGGCTGATATTTGTGTGGTATGCAGAGAGAATTCTTAACCCCACTCAACCTGGTGCTCTCTCTCTGATAACACCTGAAGTTGTCAACATGGCACAGCTCGAGGCTTCCCAGGAGAACCAGAAGGCGCCGCCGTCCAAACGTGTCCAGACCCACACACTTGCGGCGAATCTGGCCCCATACTTTTCTCCAAGTGACCACGCTTATCTCCGGCTTAAAAGTGCTTTGCCAGACTGCTGGGCCCTTCGACACATGGAGCGACAGGGCAGTGAATGGCAGCCTCTCCCCCTGGACGAATCTTTGTTGCATACTGCCCATCTTGCATTCCAACGAGCTTATGAAAACCTTGGAAGTCACGCAAAGGATGGATCAAGCCCCCAACCAAACACCTTCGGTCTCAAGGTCCTTGGTCTATACTTCACGGGGGCTATGTCAGCCTTGTGTTACATCTGCGGTCTCCAGGCACCAACAAGACCAAAGTATAAAAAGCTTGATGAGTGGTCAACATTGCACACGCGGGAGCAAATGCGGATGCTTGCTGGTCTCCTGGTTTTTGGTCCAACAACCGCCTTTGTCACTAACAAATACGGGTCCGAATGTCCGACTACTTCAAATGCTTCGGCCTTATTGGAATTTGGCCCCAATGTTCTGAAACATAAGGTCGATAGTGGTAATACTTCTGTGATTCCTCACGGGACATTGGATAACCTCCGATTATACTTTCTCAACTTTTTGTGCTCCATGGGATTTAACCGGATTGGTCATGATGGTTTGCCAATGGTTGATTGGAAAAAAACCCATGAAGAGTTTCACAAATGTTTTTCTATTCAAAACCTCCAAATTTTGTTTTCCCAAGATATAGAAATAGCTGTAGCCAACTACCACTTCTGATATATGTACTGGGGGTTGTTTTTTCTTTGGTTTCCCTTTTATTTCTCATTCACATGCCCTTGAGTTGTAATTTCCACCACTGTCTTGCTCATCCACTTGAATGAAACATCAGACTTAAGTGTTTTTTGAAATATAACCCAAACAGAGTATTATTAATAGGCATCCAAGGAGTACTCATGTGGGTTTGTGGTTTCTACCTTATTGAAGGTAGGTTGTGGCCAATTCTTGATGATATATCAGCATTAAACTATAGATTATCCAGAATTGGGCTATTGGGATTCCTTAGTGGTATCATAATTATTATAGGGCATTAAGGAACAAACCCGGTTTTTCCGCATTTACACACAGTTTTACACAGCGGCAACCTCAAATTTGCTGCGCAGCACACCCGGTTTTCCGCTTTTAAACCCTTTTTTTTTATTTATTTTTTTGCGGGCGGATGTTGATTTTTTTTCAACATTTTAGAAATGTTTAATATACTTCCAGGGGTGTAGAAATTTATGGTATCTTTTATTTCCCAAAAAAACAATGTCTTCTATTTTTTTTGCCCATTACATATCAGTTCAGGAATGTAATTCAGGCGTATATTCACCATTTGTAAGCATTTTCTAGCTGTTATCAGTAGTGTTGATAACAATTTCTCTTTCTTATACGTATTATTTGTGTGCTAATAAATTATTAACTTGCAATTATGTCTCTTGCTTTTTATTTTATTTATTTATTTTATTCATTTCATTTATTCTAGGGCATTAATAAAAAAACCCAGTTTTTCCGCATTTACACCCGGTTTTCTGCGCAGCTGCGGCTGCGCAGTGCACCCAGTTTTCCGCTTTTACACCCGGTGTGGTAATCCATACCTTTTCACATACAGTCATCAACAACTT
Organism: Puccinia hordei; assembly: GCA_007896445.1. Classification (NCBI taxonomy): domain Eukaryota; kingdom Fungi; phylum Basidiomycota; class Pucciniomycetes; order Pucciniales; family Pucciniaceae; genus Puccinia; species Puccinia hordei. Next base: position 50,752 of record RDRW01000313.1, on the reverse strand, counting down.
ACATTACCTCTCACATATACTTCATTATTATTACATAATCAGATTTCACATACAAAACTACCCCTAGTCACTCACTCAAAGTACCCCTGATTTCCCTTTGGTTCAGAAGTTATTAGCATTCTTAGAATATTACCACTTATAACCACATAACTTTACCAATACTAGAACCCCATAGGATATCATACAAGGTATTGATTTATAAATATACAGTACATAAATAAAACACAGATATTACATACTTTTCTTTAGTTTATATCTTCTTTGGTATAAAGTTGTACAGCACAGTCATTCATATTACATAGTTACATCTTCTGCCTTTATCATCCTCTTTGGTTACTAGTCACATTACATTCCTTATATACATAGTTACTAGCTACATTGGCTCATCTTTCTTACACTATCACTACTCTCTTTTGGTTGTATACCTCTGAACACATTTCCCCTTTCCCTTTACTGCCAGGATCAGCCATCTTGTGCCCTTTTGTATAAGTAGAACTCCCCTTAGTTCTATGGAGAGATTATACACCTCCCCTTTTACCAAAGTACAGTTTACATTTACATTTACCTTTAAAACCTTTTACATTTACTTTTGCATCAACCTTCACACAAAATAACAATCATAACACATACCCCATACTCTTTCTCAGTGCTTTTCTCACTCCTCTTAAGGTCCCTGCCTCAGATTCATTAAACAACCTAAGTTCCCATTAGTAGCAGCAGTCTAAGGATTAGTAGAAATATAGCCACACCTTTTCTTTCTTTTTCTTAGTGAAACCCTTTCCCCTCAGCATTAGTCAAGAAGGGCAGCCTCATCAGCACCTGTAGCTTCAACATCTTCTACTTACTGGATTTGTTGTCTATTTCCCCTTCAAGCTCTTTCCTGATCCTTGAGGAGTTCCACACCGGTTTTTGGTTATTTAATAAACAACATGTAACACTCCAATGCATCATGCAATGTACCATACCTCTGTGTATAATTGTATTTCCATTTCTTTGTCATGAAATCTGATAAGAAGTTAATTTTATAATCAGTATTTGTTTCCAACGAATTCTTCACCCTCCAAAGTGTATGAATCCATTTAAAAACTCCCTGAATATCTTGAAAGACAGACGTGAAGGTGTTTGGAAATAAATTGAGTCCAAAAATCATAAAAATCCAACCAGTGATTTAAGAAAAAAACTGTTAGTCACATCAAATTCTACACCCCTTAAAGTGCTTTGAAAAAGTTTAAAAAATGTTAAAATGTTGAGAAATCCTGGAAATTAAGCTGTGAGGATTTTTTATGAAAAAACCGGCGGGATTGGCCAAAAAAAAAAAAAAAAATGGTTTTTTAGCAAAATAGAAATTACCATAAAATTCTAAACCCCTGTAAGTATGGGAAATAAATTTAAAACTTTGAAAAATAATGAAAATCCGCCCGCAAAAAATTAAATTAAAAAAAAACCGGGTGGATTGGCCAAAACAAATAGAAGACACAGTTTTTTTGCAAATTAAAAATTACCACAAAATTCTACACCCCTTTAAGTATAATAAATAAATTTAAAATTTTGATAAATAATGTTTACTTGTTTTACTTATTTAAAATGCTGCCCTCCATATTTTTGTTTTGTTTTGTTTTGTTTTGTTTTGTTTTGTTTTGTTTTGTTTATATTCCTTGTTTTAATTGTTTATTTTATTTGTTTTAAATAAAATATCAAATGAGGATGATTGGGGAGGTCACGCGCATCAAATGCCGCGCTCCATGTGCTATTTGCTTAAAAATTAACAATTAAAAAAAACCGGTGTAAATGCGGAAAACCGGGTGCACTGCGCAGCCGCAGCTGCACAGAAAACCGGGTGTAAACGCGGAAAAACTGGGTTTTTTGATTAATGCCCTTATTATATTAAAGGCCCTTTTATTAATATTACTAAAATATTAACTTATCATTGTGTATGTGTCATTTGTTATTGTCACATCTTATAAGTATTATTTATTATCATAGAGTAACCTGAATTATTCATGGGTTAGTTAATCAACGTATTATTAATTTAAGTATATTATTTATTGTAAAGATTGATTGTAGTTTAATCATACTATATTATCACTCTATTATTTATTATCACAGAGTAGCCTGAATTATTCATGTGTTAGTTAATCAACGTATTATTAATTTAAGTATATTTTTTATTGTAAAGATTGATTGTAGTTTAATCATACTATATTATCACTCTATTATTTATTATCACAGAGTAGCGTGAATTATTCATGTGTTAGTTAATCAACGTATTATTAATTTAAGTATATTTAAATTAAGTATATTATTTATTGTAAAGATTGTAGTTTAATAATACTATGTTATCACGTCTTAAAGTCATAATGATGAATTAATAATACTAATAATATTCACTAGAGATCTTAAAGGAATAATATTAAAGAATAATAAGAATGGTAAATATTAATAAGGATAATAATAATTAGTGTGACTTGCAGTAACTTGGTACATGTAATCACTTAGGGATCAAAGAGTGAAGAGTAGTGGAAGGGGAAACACAGTCTAGCCAAGCAGCTGCTGGGCTCTTGTGAAATAACCGGGGGACTTTAGGGAGAGGAAAGGGAATCGTGGGGGTCCGCTTGACTATCACACATATCCAATGATTATCATTGAAAAATGATAAGAAGAGGGCTGGCAGCGGTTTAGGTTCCGGGGGAACTGTGGCGGGAATATATGTGGTGCTCCCGCCCGTTCTGCTGAGGAAGACAAATGGCCGGTTATACGCATTGGCCAGAATTTGTCCCACATCCAACTTGCTCATCCATTTGTTCATGGGGACTGATCCACGTGGGTCAGTCACCTGAACACGTCCGTAAGCGCGGTCAAATTCTGAAGGCCCCCCAAGGTATCTTGTCCAATGTGCCTTGTTCTTTTCCATCTCTTCTAACACATCCTTTCGCACTTGGTACCACCCATTGGCCTTAGCGTAGGGACCCTCTGGTCTATCTGCTGCCAATGCATGTGCCACACATGCATAACCACAGTTCCTATCACCTGCAGGGTTATACGTGGAATGCAGGTATTTTAAGATCCATGGTGGAAGCTCCGCCTGACAAGAATGATGAGAAGTTGGTTATCAGTTAGAGTCAGTGCATTCCTCCTTGTCCGTGTCAAGCTTGAGTCACTCACTGCAACGTCAGGGTTGGTATTCCCCTGTCTTGTTCGGCCAGCCTTGGGTGCAACCTCAGCATCTACATGCCGGTCCTATGAAACATACAATGGAATCAGACCCTGATAATCTAATGTCAAAGTTATAGTACTTACCTTGGCTTTGGGGGGTGAATGTAGCCTGGCCTCACCCTGCAACTGATCATGAGAGCTTGAGGCTTTACTTGAGGCTTCTGGAGGTGACAGCAGCTTTTCCTCAACCTGCATCTCAATAGATGAGGAGGAATCCACTGGGGGATCAGGTTCTTCATCTGATTCCCCACCTTGTGCGTCAGATTCTGCGACTGATTCCCCATCTGTGGCATCAGATTCTTCTTCCAATGCCCCATGTGAGGCATCAGATTCTTCATCTGATTCCCCATCTGGGGCATCAGAATCTTCATCTGACACTGCATCTGCAGAATCAGAATCTTCATCTGTTACACCTTCCATACTACCATACTTGGGCTGCCACGTTTCCTTGCGCCGTGATGTTCCTGAACTGGAAGACCCCCGATTCCGTTTCCCAATAGTGAGGCTGCCAACTCGTGGGGGGTGATTTCTCTTGACTGCTTAGTAAGTCCATCAGTTATCAGCCTCTTAAAAAGACATGCAATAAAGTTGCTTACGCATGAGTGTCTCCACACTGGGTAGCTCATCCAGGTCCCCAGAGGAAGAAGCTGAGGTGTCCAATGGAGCCTGCGCCCGCTTGGACTGTCGCTTACCCCCTTTTCCTTTTGATACACCGGCCTTCTGTCTTGCTTTCCTTGCCTGCGCCTTTTGGATTTGCGCTTCCACAATTTCCGCATGGGTGTCATCGCGCTTTTGAACTCGCCCACTACCCTTTCTCTTCTTCCACGGCCTTTCCAGTATGTGTTTCACTCGGATAGGATCAGGCTCTGCAAGCGGAACCACGTGTGTGTTTGCATGGACCCTTCTTAACTTTTTCATTGTTGCTTCTAACACCGAGGGGTGGTGGGAAGCCAAGATCTCCTGCTTGAAATACTCAAAATCGTTGTCAAAGTCGTACAGTGGTTGATCAAGAGCCTGCAATGAACATAGATGAAGATTAGCTAGGAGGGACATGAACAAGTCATACATCAGGAGGACTCACTGGACCGTCAGGGTTATAGGCTAGATGCCACTGGACATGGAAATCAGAAGGCTCCACATCTCCCTTCCCCTGGACCAAACATTCAATAGTGTGCAAACACGGAATGCCCAAGCCAGCCTGGAAATTACCTTTGCATTGAAGGCTGGGATCCCCAGGCTTGGATTTCTTCATCTTAATGAACTTGTTGTACTGAGACAAGGCCAACTTGAGCGCATGACAGGAGATTTTGCAGCTGAGGGACTTGAAGGCATTTGGTAGTCCGGTTAATCCCTCCTGTAACTCTTGTGCCAGGTTCGTGTGGGCTGTGTCAAGTTGTCGGTCCACTGCTGCAGCAATCGTAATGAAAAGTGTTGCAAAGTCGCACCTAGCCGACGTCACATAGGTTTTCAGCCAGCTGTGGGCAGATTCACATCGTGACGAAGTCAGATTTCCTAGATGGGGTGTCATTCCGGCCCACGCATTCATGAACTTCTGTCGCTTGCTCCAGACGTTCTTGTACAGGTATTCGTAGACGTTAGTTCAAGTGACTAGGTACCGTGTCATTTGAGCCCACTTTGAGTTGCAGGTGTCCTCATTGGGGGCATGTGCGACCTCATGCCAGAGCCTCATGAATTTGGCCCATTCTTCGCCATCGCCAGCAAAGGCTTGCTTGCAGTTTGTCACAATGTTCCAATCAATGTGCCACATGCACAAGTTCGCGGTTGCATTTGGAAAGTGCTTTGAGATAGCATTACGCAGTGCCGATTCCCTGTCTGTCACAAAGACCTTTGGCGCGTGGTCAGCGTCCCATATAGATCTATGGGTATCTCACAGGCACCGGAGTACAGTCAGTTTCTGATGAGAATAGGTGATTAGTCAAATATACCACCCACTTCAACTTATCAAGAGCCCATGAGTAGGCCTCATTCTTCTCGTTTCGCATCAAACAAAAACCAATCGAAAAACTGTGATTGGTTGCAGTTTGGCCAACCACATGCAGCAGGGGGTAGTTGTTCAGGTTCGTCTTGTAAGTGCAGTCAATGTTGACCACATGGTGGAACCTGCGAGCAAGAAGCAACAATCCTGGGTGCGCAAACCACAAGTAAAGGAGCTTGCCGTCTGTGTCGTAAACGTCCTCGTGTGTCCAATTGGATTCGTTGAGGCAACATAGGAGGTACTCGATTGGGGTGTTGCCAGCCCTCTTCTCTGCCCTCAGTGCCTCCTTTGTGTTGTATATCGTCCTGTTGGTTACAAACCTTCCCTCACTGCTAGTAAGGAGTCTAGCAATTGCCTGGGGTTGCATTCCAAGAGACAATAAGCGAGCGACCTCAGTTTGGCCTTCGACAGAGAGCTTCTTGTGGATGACTACATGTTCCAGATTGATTGGACCATGATTGTGCTCAATCGTCTTTTGGCATTGGAGTTCCCATGGTGCATCCTTGAGTTTTACTGAAGTCGGTTTGTGGCCGGATATTTTGAAGCAGCACCCCAGTCGCTTATTCCTAGATTCTCTAAACCGGATAGCATCAACTGAGGTTTGGTCTTCCCCGGCAACTGTGCATGCAAAGTAGATGTTCTTGTCCCGCTTGGAAGCACAAACTTTCAGAGCGTAACCATGCTCGTGGGCCCATGTGGTGACAAAGTGTTTGAGATCAGTGACACATGTGAAAAGGAATTCGGGTGGTGCATCCATTGCATCTGGAAACACAAGCAGTTCAGCCAGTCTGCCTCAAGTGGGTGAATTAAGAAACTAGGAGAACTTACTGCCAACTGAATAATCATAAGATTGTACATCTTCAGATTTCATCAACACTTTATGCGGTTGATTTGCGGCGGGTAACATTGCGGGGGCCAGCGGTGAACGTCCTAAAGGATTGAGCGGGTATACTGGAAGATTGACTAGGTAAACATTAGGTCTTGGTAAGATGAAAACAAGGTGGAGAAATATTTGAAGACTCACCTTCAGCCACAGTTTGAGGGACTTGAGGGCTGAAAGTTGCAGGGGGAAACGGTTGAGGGCTGGGTGGTGCAGGGTGATACCCGCCGGGAGATGTAGCCGTGACCCTTGGGTATTTTACTGGGAGATTGTGCAGGTAAACATTAGTTCTTGGTAAGATGAAAACAAAGTGGAGAAGTATTTGAAGACTCACCTTCAGCCACAGTTTGAGGGACTTGAGGGCTGAAATTTGCTTGGGGACACAGTTGAGGGCTGGGTGGTGCAGGTTGATACCCGCCAGGAGATGTAGCCGTGATCCTTGGGTATTTGACTGGGGAATTGAGTAGGTAAACATTAGTTCTTGGTAATATGAAAACAAAGTGGAGAAGTATTTGAAAACTCACCTTCAGCCACAGTTTGAAGGACTTGAGGGCTGAACGTTGCTGGGGGAAACTGTTGAGGACTTGGTTGTGCAGGTGGCCAAATTTGAGGGCTAAATGGCGCAGAGGAGGTTATTTCCCCCAGAGATGGCTGCATATCTTGCATGACAGGTATGGAAGGGGCTTGATCTGTCTGCGGCGGAGCAGGCACTGATGGTTGGCCAACGGGGAAATTGTGAGGCGTTGGCAGGCCTTGGAAGTGAGTGGGTCCATGAGTGAATGGGTTGGCCGGGTGGGACAATGGTTGGGGTCCCGGCTGCCAGTAGTTTGAGATTTGTGGTGCTTGATGGGATTGCGGAAACGGATGGGATGGTGGGGCTTGAGTTATATGAGGTGGTGCGTAGAGGGCTGGCTGAGCCAGATAGGATGGTTGGGCTGGATCAAGCTGCTAGGTAGAGGCTGGAGGTCGATTCTGATAGTGGGTGAATTGAGGCAATTGTACCTCATATGGGCGGAACACAGGCTGCGCTACTGGGTGGGCTGGGGGGACAGGGTTTGGCTGGATTTCCAGTCTGTAGTTGTTGTCTTTGAAGCTGTAGGTGGCTGGGTGGGCTGAGGGGACAGTAAGGGGCTGGGGGGCTTGGCCATATTGGTTGCTTGGGTAGCCATAGTTAGTTGCTAGGTGGCCTGATTGATTGATTGGAGCTGCAGGTTGGCCAAGCACGTGTGAATTTCCATACGCAGAGGTTTGATTTTGATACATGTTGCCAAGTGGGGCGTGAGGGTGATGGTTGGGGTCAACCTCATAGAATCCGTATGGGCGTGGAGGCTGATTGCTTGAGGAGTTGTAATGACCAGTGTGAGACATCGGTTGCTGGTGATTTGGTGAATTGTGCGGAATCTGTTTGCATTTGAATGGGAGAGTTTGTCAGCACGTGTTACTATATTTACGGTGAAAAAAAATAGAAATAGGAAGAGATGTGTTTGAGATGGGCCACTTTTGGGGGGGATGGTGCGCGTCTGGGGCTTATATGGGGCCCTTTGAGCTGCCTGGGGGGTTTGAATGGCCCCTTTGAATGTTTTATTGCCCCTTTGGAGCATCAAAGTGGGCCTGTGGGCCCACGGGAGGTGATGGGCAGAGGCGGGCCCCTTCTTATGGCCATTGGGCCCTGTCTTTGGGCCAGTTGGGTCTTGGAGCCCTGGGCCTGTGGGCTTTTTTTCTCCCACAAAATTAAACCCCAAAAAATCCCTTTTTTTTTGGTTTTTTTGAGGTTTTTTTCTCATTTTGTATTTCTCATTTTTTGATTTTTTTTTGATTTTTTTGATTTTTTTGTTTTTTTTTTTTAGATTTTTTTTTTTAGATTTTTTTTTTTAGATTTTTTTTTTGATTTTGTTTTTTTTTTTGATTTTTTTGTTTGGATTTTCAGACTCACTGCTTTTTTTGATTGAATCGGTGAGCGGTGGGTGGTGTTTGTTGTGGTTCTGGTTGAAAAAACCAGGACCATAAGCGAGCCCCAGTCCGGAAACAGACTTGGGCTCGCTCACGTAATCAAATGGCCCCTCCCATTTGATTACGTGAGCGGGGGATGTGTATATCCCATACACATAATACATGTATGTATCATGTGTATGGGATATACACATCCCCGCTCACGTAATCGAATGGGAGGGGCCATTCGATTACGTGAGCGTGTGGGACCCGCACGCCAAACAATTGGCGTGCGGGTCCCACACGCCAATTTTCTTTGGCGTGCGGGGCCCAAACGCCAAAAAACAATGGCGTGTGGGTCCCACACGCCATTTTTGGCATGCGGGTCTCACACGCCAATTTATTTTGGCGTTTAGACCCTACACGCCAAAAAAAATTGGCGTGTAGGCCCCGCACGCCAAAACAAATTGGCGTGCGGGTTGGCATTGGTGTGGGCGCTTGGCGTGCGTTTATCAACGCCCCTCAAAGCTGGTCCACTCTGCTCAATTACGATCCTGTAATTGTGCAAGTAAAGCAATCAAAAATCTCTACTTGCACAAGTCAAGCAATCAAAATGCTGTTTGAACTCCTGTACTTGAACAAGTACAGCAATCAAAACAGCTTATTTCTGATTTTGTTTTAATTTCTATCTTTCATTGTTTTGAAAAAAAAATGTTTGTTTCTTTTCCATCTTATCTCTTTCCAATGTTTGGATATGCATTTCTTTCATTGCTTTGGGAAACATGATTACTGCCTGGACAAATTTCAATTGAATAACACATTGTAATCATATGGAAATTGCCCAGAACAGTAATCAGAATGCCCATCAGAAAATGAGAAGAAATGCTTATTTAACTCAAAGAAAGTGAGTAAAGCGGGAAAAGCAATGCTTCAAAAGGAATCATGAAAACATTTATTTACAAGAATCAAAGCGTCAATACAAGACATAATTGCTATACTTCTACAAGCATAGTGCTAAAACAACAGTTGGTGTAGCGCCAATAAAAGAAAATTTGTGCAAGGGAAAAACTTTCAATGTTCCCACATCCTTGTCTTTGCCCAACCACATCACCACAACTATTGGTAAAACAAGCAGGGATGTAATTCACACAAAAAATTATGTTCAGATTTTTCACTCAGCTGGCTACAAAATTTCAATCCGGTTTTTGATTCAAACACAAGAAAGAAATTGGATTTCTTTGCGCACAGCTGCAATGCAGCAGGATTTTACCTTTTTCAGACATAAAAACAGCTGTTATGCAACTGCCATGTTAACTGGTGAAATTACCAATTTGCAGGCCAACACAACGCACTTCTTGAGCTTAGTGTGGGAAAAAATTAGGGTGTTGATAAATGCACGCCAACACCAACGCGCATTCCAGTTTTTTTTGGCGTGCGGGGGCCTCATGCCAAAAGAAATTGGCATGCGCTCCCACACACCAATTTGTTTTGGCGTTTAGGCCCCGCACGCCAAATATTTGTGGCGTGTGGGGGGATATTGCATGTGATATCCCCATACACACATGTGCATATGCACACCTGTGCGTATACACCTATGTGTTGTCATGTGATCAAACTGGTGGACCGGTTCAGTTACGTGATAACCTTGTTGGTGTAGAACTCCAAAAGGATCAGGAAAGAGCTTGAAGGGGAAATAGACAACAAATCTAGTAAGTAGAAGATGTTGAAGCTAAAGGTGCTGATGAGGCTGCTGAAAGAAATGTGGCCTAAGGCCTAGCGAAGAGAAGAAGATGAGCTGGAAAAGATCAAGGGCGCAGTACGCTCAGGGACTCAGAAAACCCGATGAAAAGTCTTGAGACAAGCAAGTCTCACTCCTATGGGCCTTGATAAACGCACGCCAATGGCGCACGCCAACGCCAACCCGCACGCCAATTTTTTTTGGCGTGCGGGGCCTACACGCCAATTTGTTTTGGCGTGTAGGGTCTACACGCCAAAAAAAAAGGGCGTGTGAGACCCGCACGCCAAAAATGGCGTGTGGTTCCCACACGCCATTTTTTTCTGGCATGTGGGCCCCGCACGCCAAATAAAATTGGCATGTAGGGCTCACGCCAATTGTTTGGCGTGCGCTCCCACACGCCAATTGTTTGGCTTGTGGGAGCGCACGCCAAACAATTGGCCTGCGGGTCCCCCCTCGCTCACATACTCGAATTGGAGGGCCATTTCGATTACGTGAGTGAGGGGAGGACTTCCTCCCGGCATGAGGCTGTATAACCTCGTCAGCCAGGAGGACTTCCACCCGGCTGAGGAGGTTATACAACCTTGTCAGCCAGGAGGGAGTGCTCCTGGCCGACGAGGTTGTATAGCCTCGCCGGCTGGGAGGACTTCCTCCTGGCTGACAAGGTTGTATAACCTAGTCGGCCGGGAGGACTTGCTCCTGGCTGACGAGGTTGTATAACCTCGTCAGCCGGGAGGACTTCCTCCTGGCTGACGAGGTTGTATAACCTCGTCAGCCGGGAGGACTTCCTCCTGGCTGACGAGGTTGTATAACCTCGTCAGCCGGGAGGACTTCCTCCTGGCTGACGAGGTTGTATAACCTCGTCAGCTGGGAGGACTTCCTCCTGGCTGACGAGGTTGTGTAACCTCGTCAGCCGGGAGGACTTCCTCCTGGCTGACGAGGTTATACAACCTCTTCAGCCATGAGGAAGTCCTCCTGGCCAAGGAGGTTGTATAGCCTCGCCGGCCGGGAGGACTTCCTCCTGGCCAACGAGGTTGTATAGCCTCGCCGGCCAGGAGGAAGTCCTCCTGGCCGACAAGGTTGTATAACCTCGTTGGGCGGGAGGACTTCCTCCTGGCCGACAGGGTTGTATAACCTCGTTGGGCGGGAGGACTTCCTCCTGGCCAACAAGGTTGTACAACCTTGTCGGCCAGGAGGAAGTCCTCCCGGCCGGCGAGGCTATACAACCTCCTCGGCCAGGAGGACTTCCTCCTGGCTGAAGAGGTTGTATACCCTTGTCAGCCGTGAGGAAGTCCTCCCGGCTGACGAGGTTATACAACCTTGTCAGCCAGGAGGAAGTCCGCCCGGCCGGCGAGGCTATACAACCTCGTCAGCCTCGCCGGCCGGGAGGACTGTCAGAATTCCAGTCTTGTTGTCCGCTCACAATTCTCATAAAAACCATTCATCACAAATAATCATTATTATTTTATCCCCAATCACTCTGCAATCAAGCAGTTTTACATTATTATCACTCAATGTTATTGTTTTATGTCACTCTACTAATCAGGTAGTTTTAATTACATCACTCTGCTATTTGGCAGTTTTATTTCTCTCTAGTATTTAGCTAGATCACATCACTGTCACTGCTTATGCTTGTAGATTTTACAGTATATGCTTTTAGTTGTTACAAGAAAACCACATTTCTGCCATTCCTGTTGTTTTGTATTTAGCCAGATTATTTGTCAGCTGAAATTAATCATCAAGTTTGAGCATAAAATTCTTTTACATCCTGCTCCCAGCTCCTTGGTCCAATCAGACCCTCCACAAAGATTGCCCCCTTTCTCGAGCCTCATTTTATGAAGGTGAAATCTTGACAAGGACTTCCTCCTGGCCGACGAGGTTGTATAACCTCATTGGCCAGGAGGAAGTCCTCCCGCCCAACAAGGTTATACAACCTCATCGGCCAGGAGGAAGTCCTCCCGGCCGACGAGGTTATACAACCTCGTCGGCCAGGAGGACTTCTTCCTGGCTGAACAGGTTGTATAACCTCGTCAGCCGGGAGGAAGTCCTCCCGCTGACGAGGTTATACAACCTCGTCAGCCAGGAGGAAGTCCTCCCGGCCGGCGAGGCTATACAACCTTGTCGGCCAGGAGGACTTCCTCCTGGCTGACAAGGTTGTATAACCTCGTCAGCATACAACCTTGTCGGCCAGGAGGACGTCCTCCCAGCCGGTGAGGCTATACAACCTCGTCGGCCAGGAGGACTTCCTCCTGGCTGACAAGGTTGTATAACCTCGTCAGCCAGGAGGAAGTCCTCCTGGCTGAGGAGGTTATACAGCCTCATGCCAGGAGGAAGTCCTCCCCTCGCTCACGTAATCAAATTGGCCCTCCAATTTGATTATGTGAGCGACGTGCGGGAGCGGACGCCAAACAATTGGCGTGCAGGCCCTACACGCCAATTTTATTTGGCGTGCGGGGCCCACACGCCAAAAACAAATGGTGTGTGGGAACCGGGCGTTGATAAACGCACGCCAACGGCGCACGCCAACGCCAACCCGCACACCAATTTTTTTTGGCGTGCGGGACCTACACGCCATTTTTTTTTGGCGTGTAGGGTCTACACGCCAAAAAAAAAGGGTGTGTGAGACCCAAACGCCAAAAATGGCATGCGGGTCTCACACGCCCTTTTTTTTTGGCGTGTAGGCCCCGCACGCCAATTTTTTTTGGCGTGCGGGTCCCACACGCCAATTGTTTGGCGTGTGGGAGCGCACGCCAGGCATGTGGGACCCCCCTTGCTCACGTAATCGAATGGGAGGGACCATTCGATTACGTGAGCGGGGCCCCTCCCGGCTGACAAGGTTATACAACCTCGTCAGCCGGGAGGACTTCCTCCCGGCACGAGGCTGTATAACCTCGTCAGCCGGGAGGACTTCCTCCCGGCTGACGAGGTTATACAACCTCGTCAGCCAGGAGGAAGTCCTCCTGGCCGACAAGGTTGTATAGCCTCGTCGGCCGGGAGGACTTCCTCCTGGCCGACGAGGTTGTATAGCCTTGTCGGCCAGGAGGAAGTCCTCCCCGCCGGCGAGGCTATACAACCTCGCCGGCCAGGAGGACTTCCTCCTGGCTGACGAGGTTGTATAACCTTGTCGGCCAGGAGGTCGTCCTCCCGGCCGGCGAGGCTATACAACCTCTTCGGCCAGGAGGACTTCCTCCTGGCTGACAAGGTTGTATAACCTCTTTGGCCGGGAGGAAGTCCTCCCGGCCGGCGAGGCTATACAACCTTGTCGGCCAGGAGGACATCCTCCTGGCTGACAAGGTTGTATAACCTCGTCGGCCGGGAGGAAGTCCTCCGGGCCGACGAGGCTATGGCCAACAAGGATATGGCTGACGACAATATGGCCGACGAGGCTATGGCCAACGAGGCTATACAACCGCGTCGGCCAGGAGGACTTCCTCCTGGCCGACGAGGTTGTATAGCCTTGTCGGCCGGGAGGAAGTCCTCCCGGCTGACGAGGTTGTATAACCTCGTCAGCCGGCCTGCTCACGTAATCAAATGGGCCCTCCCATTCGATTACGTGAGCGAGATCCCCCCACACGCCAAACAATTGGCGTGCGGGGCCCACACGCCAATTTTATTTGGCGTGCGGGGCCCACACGCCAAAAGAAATTGGTGTGTGAAAACCACAGGCCATTTTTGGCGTGTGGGTCTCACACGCCAATTTATTTTGGCGTGTAGACCCTACACGCCAATTTTTTTTGGCGTGTAGGCCCCGCACGCCAAACAAAATTGGCGTGCGGGTTGGCGTTGGCGTGCGCGCTTGGCGTGCGTTTATCAACGCCCGTGGGAGCCACACGCCATTTTTGGCGCGCGGGTCTCACAAGCCCTTTTTTTTGGCATGTAGACCCTACAGGCCAAAAACACTTGGCGTGTAGGCCCCGCACGCCCAAAAAAATTGATGTGCGGGTTGGCGTTGGCGTACGCTGTTGGCGTGCGTCTATCAATGCCCCAGTGGTATGTGCTCAGAAATAAGTGATGTTTTTATTTTGGATGGGAACAGAAGAAATAAACAGCAGGAAATGGGCCTAAGTTGAGGGCCTAACAGTCTGAGGAACATAAAATACTGAAAAGAAACAAAAATAAATAAGCCCTCTTTTGGGCATGGGGCAGAATTCTAACAGCTTCCCTTCTTCACTAATGCTGAGGGGAAAGGGTTTCAGTAAGGAAAAGAAAGAAAAGAGTTGAGGCTATATTTATACTAATCCTTAGACTGCTGCTACTAATGGTAACTTAGGTTGTTTAATCAATCTCAGGCAGGGACCTTGAGAGGAGTGAGACAAGCACTGAGAAAGAGTATGGGGTATGTGGTAGTTATGATATTTGTGTAAAGGTTGATGCAAAGATAAATTTAAAAGGTTTAAAGGTAAATTTAAATTTAAACTGTACTTTGGTTAAAAGGGAGGGTGCATGCCTCATCCTCCTGGGTACATAGAACTAAGGGGAGTTCTACTTGTACAAAAGTGCACAAGATGGCTGATCCTGGCAGTAAAGAGAAAGGGGAAATGTGTTCAGAAGTATACAACCAGAAGAGAGTAGTGAAAGTGTAACAAAGATGAGCCAATGTAGCTAGTAACTATGTATTTAAGGAATGTAATGTGACTAGTAACCAAAGAGGATGATAAAGGCAGAAGATGTAGTTATGTAATATGAATGACTGTTGTGGGAGAACTTATATACCAGAGGTGCAGCACTGAAGCTGAGCCTGCAGCCGCGGGCTCAGCGGCAGACTGAGGCTGAGGTAAGGGGGTACCTACCAAATGTCATCGGACATTCCGCGGGGAAAAGCACAGGGCGCAGCATGTGACATTCTATAGTTGGCGCGGGCGATCGGTCAAGCGGACGAAGTCCGTTTCAGTATGCGCGACGCAATGGACTGGGCGGAACCACGGGGTTTGGGGCGCCAGGCCGCAAGCGGAGCGGGGGCAGAAGCAGCGGAGTCGTGCGCAGGGGAGCGACAGACGGCTGCGGGGGTCAACGGGGTATAGTAGTCGGGGACAGGCTGCGGTGTCATGCGGGATCGAGGAGACAGGCAAGTAGGGCTCCAGGGACAGTACCGGGGAATGCGGGACATGATTGGGGGACTGCTGTATAAATAGAGGGTTGTACCAGGGCTGCAGATCTTATCTTATCTTATCATCTTAGTAGATAGCTATCAACTACAGCGTATGTAAGAAAACCTCATTGTTTAGAGTTCTCTCAGCGATTATTCAGCATGTGCGGACAAGCGGAACTGTGTAGGGCATCATCAAGACGACGAACGCAAGAGGAACGGTCCCCTTGCTGAGTATAAGGTGTTGCAGGGAAACCAGTTGACTATCCGCTGACAGTGTTTATCCCGCAGAGGAAATCAAAGAACCACTGGAACCAACCAGGAAGAAGGGCAACCTACCATTTCTGTTGCGAGATCGTCTTTATTTCCACACTGTGCTGTACAAATTTAGACCAAAGTAAGAGAATTTGAGGCAAAACTAAAGTTTGTATTTCAATGAATCAATAGAGAAACAAAACAAGATGAGAAATATGAGAAATACCTAAAGGATCGCTAGTTTGATAGACGAGACGATGAAGATAAAGAGAAACAAACAAAACAGAAAGCAAGAGGAGGATACTGTACAAAACTGATCAGTTACAAGTAGCGAAGAGAGAGAGAGGAAAAGAGACAATTACCACTACTCGTCCAACTTGCAGCTGATGATCTCGCGACAACGAAGAGAAGATGATGTTGATTTATAGAATCTTGTTTGTTGAGTGTTTGAGGAATGTGTAGGTTCCTGGCAAGATGAGGAAGGTTCAGGGATGTTTGGATTGGACTGATTTAAGTTGGACTGGCTGAGAGCACCGAGAGCGCGCGCGCAAACTTGACTCTTCATTATAATTCTGACACACCCCTTTGCTCATTGCCGGTCAGGCAAAGAGCACAGAGCCTCTAAACGCCGTAATGTACGTGTCAGCTTGCTACTATGACAGAGCAACCTGTCACAAGTTTACCACAAAAATTATTATAAAAAATATAGAATATCAAATAATATGTAGAATATTATTTGATATTCTGAATCTACACTAAATTTAACCTAGGGTACCTCACTCACAGGCACCCCTAATTCCCACTCCTTCACTATGTAAATTAGCAAAGAAGAATTAGCAAGTACCTTTTGAATAAAAAGTACTTACCGTAATTAAATGCTTATATATATATTTACATATGCTTAAACCCCATTTCCAGTCACGGAAATGAGGTGTTGTGTAAATTAGGAGAGATAGTGTAAATACACCGTGTTTTACTCAAACCCCGCGTACCGCAGTCCGCAGAACTGGAAGTTCAACCCGCGTGACTGAAAGCCCGCGCCAAAGTTGGGATACAAGCCCCCGCGCAAGCATTAAGCCCCTTACAGACTCTCAGCTTGGCACGCGGACTCCACAGTCACTCAGGTACACCCAAAACAGTAAAAACACGCCCCAGTGACCTCATTACATATGTTATATATGTAATAAAGGTTACTAGGGATTAAATAATTAAATATACTAAATTGTATTATTATTTATACATATAATTAAAATATACTGACTGAACAAACAGTACAAACAATACTGTGGCTTATTATAAAATACAAATAAGCCACTAGTATTAAATCTATAACAACCAGTACTGATGTACTACAGACTGTAAGACAATATAAATATGTAAATAATAATAAAATACATTAATGAAATCAATTGGTGACGTGTATTCAAAGCAGGGGCTGCTGAAGCGTCACCAAGAAAGCAAAAATGGCCAAAATGTGGTCCTAAGATCCCACAAGTTGGCCAATAATAACTACAGGGTCCCCAGGGGGAACTCAAGACTATTTAAGGAGCTCTTCAACCGCCCAAAGAAGGCTCCTCATGCTTCCCAATACCCACTAACAACCTTACCCACTTCTTATTAGATATATACATCTTTATAACACAGTCTGGTAAGCTTCTTAGTAGTTATTCTTTAGCCCTGTCTTCCCCAACAACTTCACAGTGCCCACCAAGCTCCACCATCCATCCATCCAAGCGCTTCAAACTGTCCAGTTCCACCCAGAATATTCCCAAGATCCCTCAAGGTTTATTACTAGTAAGTAATAACCCTTTTCTTGAAGATATTCCCCCATTTCCATTCCTGGGATTAAACCACCCCTGTTCCAACAGGCCCCAGTGTTCCAGGTACCTAAATCCTCGGCATTTATTTGTAAGATACCTTAGAGGGATCTAAACCACCCCTGATTTATCAGGCCCCTCTGGTTTTTTAATTATATTAAATTTATTTAATATAATTATTAAACTATTTTTCTCTCAAATTTTACGTCACAATTCCCCCATATCTTTTGGGAATTGTAACTTTGTACCTTACCCAGAGTTTATATACTCTTTCCATCTATCCTTGCACCACCTGTAGCTAGAAGGACTTGTCCTTGGCATCAGGGAGGCTGACAATTGGGGGTCTGGCCGGGAATTTTCAAATTTATTTTTGAAATAAAAAACCCGTAATTTTTTAATTTTTTTAAAAAATATACATATAAAAAAAACCAATAAAAATTATCACTTTTTATAAATCCTCATCCTATAAAAAAAAAAATTCAAAAAACTAACAAAAAACTGTTTTTACTTTATCTTTTTTTCAAAAAACCAACCCAACAAAAATAACAAAAATCGTAAGTTTTTTTTATTTTTTTTAAAAAAAATCAGTAATACAATTAATATACATACTAATAAAAATTTTAAAAAATATTACAGTATTAAATTACTTACAATTCCTCATTTTTTTCATCTGCGGCGCGTACAGTGAATCTTCAAGAAAACGCCACATTAATTCAACACTATCTTCGAATCCTTCGACTTAAAAAAGAAGAAGACATTCGAAATTACGTCCCCACTGACTGGGATCTTCTTACTGAAGAAGAAAGAATAATTCTCGCCGCTTATCACTCTCACCTGAGAGAGGAAAGAAACCTTGAAGCGGAAATAACTCTCCACAATTATCTACGAGGATTAAAATTGAAAAAAGAGAAAATAGCTAAAGAGAGATATCACGCGAGAAGTAAGCATTATCTTTTCTTTAAAAATCTATCCAACAATCACTCATCTACATACCTTTTTTTAGTGGCATCCTTTGAAAATACAGCTCAAAAAGAAGCAGCTCCTACCGTCGACGAGGGAAACAACAACCCACCTAGTAAGTATTTATTACATATAAAATACATAATAAATATTAATCTAACATGGCTAAATCCACTAGGTCGACCAAGCCAGAGCTTCGAGGTCTCCTACCCAGTCCAACAAGAGCTCGCGGCGGCCAAGGAATTGCACCAGCGCGTCAAGAACTTGAACATGACAACTATAGCGCGCAAGGGTCCTGTCCCAGCCACGCCGGAGGCCACCCCAACTCCCCAAGAGCTCTCGACGACGCCCCAAGAGCTCCCACTTCCTCAAACGGAAGCGGAAACCCCCATGGACGTCGACGAGAGACCCCAAGAGTCGTCGGCAGCTACCCAGAAACCCCCTTCCACCCCGGAAATCCAGGTCCTCTCGAAAGAAGACCAGATCAGACACCGGGTGAAAGAGCACGTTTCCATTTGGAAACAGTGCCAAGTGTCCTTAAGACAGGGGCCTACAGAAGAGCTGAGAGCCTTGCTGACTACGGCGCAAGACAGTCAGAAAGCTCTCCACAAACTCATTCCCAACGACAAGATAGAAGCATACGTGAAGGGCTGGAACCCCTGGGAGGAAAAGAAGATTCATTTCCCTGCGCCTCCAAAGAAACAGACCCTGAAGTTCAAAAAACACGAACAGGGAAAGAACAGGAGCTCTTCCTCCATCAACTTCGACGACCCAGTGAAGTGGAAGAAAGCTACAGACCTCCTTCTGATAGCTGCCAATCTGTACAAGAATATAGATTAGATTCTTCTGTAATACATTCTCTGTTTGATTCTATTGAAGCTCTTAATAAGAATTTAAATACTTTAGACATTAACAATGAAGCAAATTTAAAAATAATTGTTAATAAAATAGATACAAGCTTAGAAGAAATTAAAGACAACATTACTGCGCGCACCATGAGAGTTTTGCAAACACTGGACAAACCATTGCCCCTTGAGTTACCAGTACATCATAGTGAAATGTTGATGGAACTTAATAAAAATAGTGAACATCTTAAAAATATAACAAAAGAAATTAACAAAAATACAAATGATACTCTAGATGTTCTTGAAGAAATGCAAACTTCCCAAGTAACAATGGCAGAATATGTTATTAATTCCCTCAAAAAGGATGAAACAAATAACAACAAGCTAGAGGATTTAATTATAAATCTTAATAACAATTTCAATACAAAATTTGAGAAACTAGAGGAACAAGTAAACAACAAATTATCAGTCCTTACCTCTGAAATTGAATCATTGAAATTGAAAGACAATGTAATTTCTAAATTAACAACTATCATCTCAGGTATAGAATCCTTGAAAGAGGAGAAAATGAATCCACAATACCATGAGCCTCAAGGACCCAGCAGCTCATACAGTGAAGAAGAGATGGTTAACCAAGCAACAAACAATTGGAATAAGTATGGTGACAAGGTACCTGACATTAAACCCACCACGTATCTTGACAGAGATGAAGCTCCTCACATTAATATTAATTCTAATTATTATAACAAAAGAGAGGAGAAACAAAATAATCCTTATAAGAATCTCCAATACTTGAGTCCCAACATTGTCCCTCAAGAAAAACATAGCGCCCTCAATACCAATAGTGCCCAACCTAGGTATAACAATCCTTTTATGCAGAATAGACCTATGACCAAAGATACCAGAATGTCCACACCGTACAGAAACTCTGATATGACTGCTATACACAAACTTATGCCCCCCTTAAAAGATTGGCCCAAGTTTGATGGTAAAGGAGAATATGACCACATGAGTTTCATAGAATACATTGATCACATAGTAAGGACTTACCAAGCTGATGATGAAGTCATCACTTCAAGACTTACTGTACTCTTTGAAGGAATGGCTTCTACTTGGTTTATTACCAAAAGTAAAGCTGTAGGACACCAATCTTGGTCAGTGTGGAAAGAATTAATCAAAGCCCAGTTTGGCACCAGAATTTGGAAAAATGAAAAGCGCCAAGCCTTTGAAAAAGATTACTTTGATCCAACCACAGAAACAGCTTCTGAATGGTGTTTGAAACAAAGAAGAAGGATTGAATGTGTGTATGACAAAGTCTCAGATGAAGAAGCCAACAACAGATTACTGAGTCAATGTAAAGGGAATCTTGAGAGTATAATGAGATGTAGATTCCCCTCACTAGATGTAGACTTGACAGAATTCAGCAGTGTATTAAATGAAATGGTAGTCCTTAATGGATGGAACAAGAAGTACACCAGGAATAACATCCCCGAGAGAAAAGAGTTCCAAAAAGAATCCACAAAGGTTAACCCCACAACTGAAATACCCAAGAAAACTGCTACTCCTGAATGTTTTAAGTGTGGAGAAAAGGGTCATTGGAAAAATGAATGCACCAATACACGTAAAAGAGTAAATATGGTAGTAATGAACACCCCATCAGAAACTGAAGAAGATACCCATTCCCAGTTTGAAATAGTCATGAATGAACCAGCTGAAGAAGACTTGATGAGAATCTCAGTTATCCAAGCTGACATTGGGGATGAATTATCCATTAATGCTATACATGGTGACTCTAATTTACCACAAAGATGGGATCCCTCCATGAAGGTTGGCCATATATCTGATGCAAAGTTACTCACCAATAAACCTGAAGCTGGTATGAGTTACACCATGGGGAAAACTAGTTATACTACTGTCTTGTTTGACAACAAAGAAATAAGAGTCCTCCTTGACGTAGGAGCTTTCTGTTCTTGTGCCAGTAGTACCTTTCTAGATGAATGTTACCCCAGATGGAGAGATAACTTAATGCCCATGCCAAAAGCCAAGTTCAGTAGTTGCAACTCAGCCATGAAACCTATTGGAGTAGTATCCATACCTCTAATATTCCCTCACTCTAAAGGATCTCTTAGGTTATCTGTTGAATTTGTAGTGTTACAAGATGCAGTCTGTGATTACCTGATCCTAGGTAATGATGCTTTCTGTATGTATGGTATAGATATTTTCCAGAGTAAAGATAGATTCTACACTATTGGTGGTGATTGGAAAAGAAAATTCCAAATCTGCAACATTAACATCAAGATACCAGATACCATTAACAATGTTGAAATCCAAGAAGATCTACTATCTTTCCAGAAAGAATACTTATCACAAGCTGCTGTCAGTGACATATTAAATGAGGAACAGAAGATGGATGTGTTGAAAACTTGTTTTGAACATAAAGAAGCTTTCTGCACTACAGAAGAACCAATTGGTAACATCAAGGGCCATGACATGAAATTGGAACTTAATATTGACAAACCTTATCCCCCACAGTTAAGGAGACCACCCTACCCCTTCCAGCCCCAAATCAAGAGAAGCTCTGGAAACACACATCAAAGAGCTACAAGAACTCAAAGTCCTGAGAAAAGTTGGACATAATGAACAGGTAGAAGTCACCACACCTGTAATAATTGCCTGGCATAATGAAAAGTCAAGAATGGTGGGAGATTTCCGTGCTCTGAATAACTACACCAGACCTGACTACTATCCTATTCCCAGGATAGACCATTCATTACACAACTTATCTAAGGCCAAGTATATCACCACTATGGATGTACTGAAAGGGTTCCATCAGATCCCCATAGCTCCTGAGAGTAGGAAATTCCTGAGGATTATATGTCACCTAGGGATTTTTGAATACCTCAGAATGCCTTTTGGCATAAAGAATGCGCCATCACACTTCCAAAGAATGATGGACTCCATTTTTGGCTCATTCATTAGACAAAACTGGATGATGGTATACATAGATGACATTATCATTTACTCTGATGACTGGGAAACTCACCTAGAAAAGATCAATATAGTACTCCAAACTGCCACACAAGCAGGGTTAAAAATGTCCATCAAAAAGTGTAACTTTGGATATGGAGAGCTTAAAGCACTAGGAAGAGTAGTCTCAGGTCTTTCCCTGGCTATAGACCAGAATAAAGTGGCAGCAGTTTTAATGAAATCCATGCCTCAGAACAGAACAGAAATTATGTCCTTTCTAGGTTTCTGTAGTTATTACCGCCAACATGTCCCCAACTTTGCAAATGTAAGTAAAAGCCTCTACGCACTCTGTAATCATGATACAATATTTGAAATGACCTATGATAGAGTACAAAACTACGAAGAGTTAAAGAGACTCCTTACCACTGCACCAGTTTTAGCGCAACCTGACTATACTAAACCATTTATACTGTATATTGATTCTTGTTTAGATGGTCTAGGAGCAGCCCTTCATCAGGAGTTCATAATAGAGGATAAACCTTCAGAGAAACCCATTCTATTCATCTCAAGACAAATCAAAAGTACTGAGAAGAAATATGGAGCAAGCCAAATGGAATGTTTAGCACTTGTTTGGGCTCTGGAAAAGTTACATTACTATCTTGAAGGATCTAACTTCCTAGTGGTAACTGACTGCACAGCTGTAAGAACCTTGATGAATATGAAGACCCCTAATAGACATATGCTTAGATGGCAGATTGCAATTCAGCAGTATAGAGGACATATGACTATTATTCATAAATCAGGAGCCAAGCACAAAAATGCAGATGGACTAAGTAGATGGGCCTTGCCTAATAACCCAGATAATCCTGCTTATGACCCAGAAGATGAAGACATATTTCCCATCCTAGGAATTCATGTGTGTGACTTAGATGATGCATTTTATGAATTAGTCCAGAATAGCTATGACAAGAACCCTGAGTTGTTAAAACTAGTAGACATACTTAGAAATGACAACAGCTCAACAGAACTAATAGCCAGTCTACCAGAAGAATTAGCCAAACATTATAAACTTGGAAAGTTCAGTCTCCTAGATGGCCTTATATATTTCAGGAATAGGCATTCAAGTGTACTAGTGCTAAGTGACCCTTCCCAAATTGATAACATTCTGAAAGAATGCCATGATAATGTTAATTCTGGACACTTTTCTGAAGAAAGAACAGTGGAGAGAATTAAATATACAGCATGGTGGATCAATTGGAAAGAACAAGTACACAACTATATCAAATCTTGTGATGCGTGTCAGAAAGGCAATAAGCAAACTGGAAAAAGATTTGGCTTACTGCAGAAAATATCTGAACCAACTGACAAGTGGGAAATCATAAACATGGACTTTGTGACAGGCCTACCCCCAGGAGGATCCTTCTCATATAACTCAGTACTAGTAGTTGTAGACAGATTCTCCAAGAGAGCCAGGTTCATACCTAACCATAAAGATGATACTGCCTATGGAGGTTGCCCTGTTGTTTTGGAATAGGATCATGGCTGATGTAGGTATACCCAAAATTATAATTAGTGATAGAGACCCCAAATTTACATCAGAATTTTGGAGGAACCTACATGACATGCTTGGTACTAAACTAGCTTTCTCCACAGCTTATCACCCTCAGACTGATGGGTTAGCAGAAAGAATGATACAAACTCTAGAAGACATGTTACGTAGATTCTGCTCCTTTGGATTTGAATTTAAGAATCATGATGGATACACTCATGATTGGGTTAGTCTACTACCAGCATTGGAAATTGCCTATAATAGTAGTAAACATTCCTCCACCAAAGAAGCTCCATATGTCTTGGAAAGAGGATGGATACCACGCATGCCCAAAGATACTTTGAATGATAAATTACCCCACCTGCATCCAACAGCACTAGACTTCAAGAAAATGTTAGATCTGACCCAACAACATGCTAAGAAATGTGTGGAAGAAGCAGTAGAATACAACAACGGGAGATGGGATAAAAGCCACAAAGAACCTGAGTTTAAAATAGGAGATAAGGTCCTTTTATCCACTATTAACTTCAATAACTTGGGAGGTAGCAGGAAGCTAAAACCCCCTTTTATAGGTCCCTTTACCATTAAACAACTTCATGGAAAAAATGCTGTGGAAGTCATACTGACAGAGGAACTATCCAGAAAACACCCAGTATTCCCAGTCAGTCTGGTAAAACAGTACCAATCCAGAACTGAAGATGAACCAGTCACTCAACAACCAGTTCCCCTGATGGAGGTCCCACCTTCTGGACAATTGAAAGTACATAAAATCCTGAAAGATAAAAAAGAGAGGATACAGGGAAAAGATACAAGACTTTATCTTGTCAGATATAAGAACCAATCAGCAGACAAAGATGAGTGGTTACCTGAAAATAATATACCAGATGGAGCAATTCATCTGAGAAATTACAGGGCATCCAAGAGGTCCTCTTGAATTTTTTTAAAAATAACCTTGTCTTTAGTTAGAAACTTACCTTTTTCCGGGAGACTTATCTTGGTGGTAGGGAATGTCAGCTTGCTACTATGACAGAGCAACCTGTCACAAGTTTACCACAAAAATTATTATAAAAAATATAGAATATCAAATAATATGTAGAATATTATTTGATATTCTGAATCTACACTAAATTTAACCTAGGGTACCTCACTCACAGGCACCCCTAATTCCCACTCCTTCACTATGTAAATTAGCAAAGAAGAATTAGCAAGTACCTTTTGAATAAAAAGTACTTACCGTAATTAAATGCTTATATATATATTTACATATGCTTAAACCCCATTTCCAGTCACGGAAATGAGGTGTTGTGTAAATTAGGAGAGATAGTGTAAATACACCGTGTTTTACTCAAACCCCGCGTACCGCAGTCCGCAGAACTGGAAGTTCAACCCGCGTGACTGAAAGCCCGCGCCAAAGTTGGGATACAAGCCCCCGCGCAAGCATTAAGCCCCTTACAGACTCTCAGCTTGGCACGCGGACTCCACAGTCACTCAGGTACACCCAAAACAGTAAAAACACGCCCCAGTGACCTCATTACACATGTTATATATGTAATAAAGGTTACTAGGGATTAAATAATTAAATATACTAAATTGTATTATTATTTATACATATAATTAAAATATACTGACTGAACAAACAGTACAAACAATACTGTGGCTTATTATAAAATACAAATAAGCCACTAGTATTAAATCTATAACAACCAGTACTGATGTACTACAGACTGTAAGACAATATAAATATGTAAATAATAATAAAATACATTAATGAAATCAATTGGTGACGTGTATTCAAAGCAGGGGCTGCTGAAGCGTCACCAAGAAAGCAAAAATGGCCAAAATGTGGTCCTAAGATCCCACAAGTTGGCCAATAATAACTACAGGGTCCCCAGGGGGAACTCAAGACTATTTAAGGAGCTCTTCAACCGCCCAAAGAAGGCTCCTCATGCTTCCCAATACCCACTAAGCAACCTTACCCACTTCTTATTAGATATATACATCTTTATAACACAGTCTGGTAAGCTTCTTAGTAGTTATTCTTTAGCCCTGTCTTCCCCAACAACTTCACAGTGCCCACCAAGCTCCACCATCCATCCATCCAAGCGCTTCAAACTGTCCAGTTCCACCCAGAATATTCCCAAGATCCCTCAAGGTTTATTACTAGTAAGTAATAACCCTTTTCTTGAAGATATTCCCCCATTTCCATTCCTGGGATTAAACCACCCCTGTTCCAACAGGCCCCAGTGTTCCAGGTACCTAAATCCTCTGCATTTATTTGTAAGATACCTTAGAGGGATCTAAACCACCCCTGATTTATCAGGCCCCTCTGGTTTTTAATTATATTAAATTTATTTAATATAATTATTAAACTATTTTTCTCTCAAATTTTACGTCACAATTCCCCCATATCTTTTCGGAATTGTAACTTTGTACCTTACCCAGAGTTTATATACTCTTTCCATCTATCCTTGCACCACCTGTAGCTAGAAGGACTTGTCCTTGGCATCAGGGAGGCTGACAGTACGCTTGATAGTTGTCTTGCCCACTGCCTTCGTAAGAAAATCTGCCAGCATTTTGTCGTATGGAACATACATCAGACAGGTTGATCTAATCTTGATTTCTCTCCTGATGAAATGATGTCGAAGGGCCATGTGCTTTGTCTTGTAATTGGAGTGATTTGATAGATCATTGGCCAACGCTATCGCCCCTTGATTGTCATCGAAAATCTTGGTGGGGCCCGGAATCTTGACATTGAAAATTTTCTTGAGTAGAGTTTTTATCCACATGATTTCTTTCGTGATATCGCCGATAGACTTGTATTCCGCTTCAGTTGATGAGAGTGAGAGAGTCGGTTGCTTCTTTTATTTCCACGAAATTATGTTTCCGTTGAGTAGAACTAGATTACCTGACACAGACCGCCGTGATTCAGGACAGGATGCCCAGTCCGCATCAGCATAACCTATCAGATCAACCTCGTTGGAAGAGGGCTTCGTCAACTTGAGACCCACATCACTGGTACCTTTCAGGTACCGGAATACTTGAACACCGGCGTCCCAGTGTGCTGTCCCCGGGTTGTTGAGGAACTGAGATAGGGAGCTGACCGCGAATGTAATATCTGGTCTGGTTGTAACAGTTAAATAATTTAGGGCACCTACTAGTGATCAATAGTTCCTACCAGATTGGAGGAATTCTATCCGTTCAGCCTTTGTTGCTTGAATTAGGTGTTTGCCAGGTTTCATGGGGGTCGAATCCGGAAACAGATCCTTCATACCGAAACGCTCAAGTTGGACATCTATGTAATGTTGCTGAGACAGAGTGACAGACCCGGCTTCTTGAATGACATTCATTCCCAACAGAAGTTTGGATTCACCTAAGTCCTTGATTGCAAATTTTGATTT
The DNA here is from genome assembly GCA_007896445.1 of Puccinia hordei. NCBI lineage: Eukaryota > Fungi > Basidiomycota > Pucciniomycetes > Pucciniales > Pucciniaceae > Puccinia > Puccinia hordei. The sequence goes on along the minus strand of RDRW01000313.1, from coordinate 24,122 downwards.
GACTTCATTATTGAATGCGTCCGGATCCTTGCTGAAAATAGCTAGATCATCCACATGCAGGTACAGAAAGGGGGCGTTGATAAACGCACGCCAACGGCGCACGCCAACGCCAACCCGCACGCCAATTTTTTTCGGCGTGCGGGGCCTACACGCCAAAAGAAAGTGGCGTGTAGGGTCTACCAGCCAATTTTATTTGGCGTGTGAGACCCACACGCCAAAAATGGCGTGTGGGCCCTGCACGCCAATTGTTTGGCGTGCGCTCCCACACGCCAAACAATTGGCGTGTGGGAGCGCACGCCAAACAATTGGCGTGCGGCTCCCACACGCCAATTGTTTGGCGTGTGGGGGGATCCCGCTCACGTAATCAAATGGGAGGTGCCATTCGATTACGTGAGCGGGCCGGCTGACGAGGTTATACAACCTCGTTGGCCAGGAGGAAGTCCTCCTGGCTGACGAGGCTGTATAGCCTCGTCGGCCGGGAGGACTTCCTCCCGGCCGACGAGGCTATACAACCTCGTCGGCCAGGAGGACTTCCTCCCGGCCGACGAGGCTATACAACCTCGTCGGCCAGGAGGAAGTCCTCCTGGCTGACGAGGTTGTATAGCCTCGTCAGCCGGGAGGAAGTCCTCCCGGCTGACGAGGTTATACAACCTCGTCAGCCAGGAGGACTTCCTCCTGGCCGACGAGGTTGTATAGCCTCGTCGGCCGGGAGGAAGTCCTCCTGGCCGACGAGGTTGTATAGCCTCGTCGGCCGGGAGGAAGTCCTCCCGGCCGACGAGGCTATACAGCCTCGTCAGCCAGGAGGACTTCCTCCTGGCCAACGAGGTTGTATAACCTCGTCGGCCGGGAGGAAGTCCTCCCGGCCGACAAGGTGATACAGCCTCGTCGGCCAGGAGGACTTCCTCCTGGCTGACGAGGTTGTATAACCTCGTCAGCCGGGAGGAAGTCCTCCCGGCTGACGAGGTTATACAACCTCGTCAGCCAGGAGGACTTCCTCCTGGCCGACGAGGTTGTATAACCTCGTCGGCCGGGAGGAAGTCCTCCCGGCCGACGAGGTTGTATAACCTCGTCGGCCGGGAGGAAGTCCTCCCGGCCGACGAGGCTATACAGCCTCGTCAGCCAGGAGGACTTCCTCCTGGCCGACAAGGTTGTATAACCTCGTCGGCCAGGAGGAAGTCCTCCCGGCCAACAAGGTTATACAGCCTCGTGCCGGGAGGAAGTCCTCCCGGCTGACAAGGTTGTATAACCTCGTCAGCCGGCCCGCTCACGTAATCGAATGGCACCTCCCATTCGATTACGTGAGCGAGGGGGGACCCGCACGCCAAAAAAATTGGCGTGCGGGGCCCACACGCCAACAAAAATTGGCGTGTGGGAACCACACGCCATTTTTGGCGTGTGGGTCTCACACGCCAATTTATTTTGGCGTGTAGACCCTACACGCCAATTTTTTTTGGCGTGTAGGCCCCGCACGCCAAAAAAAAGTGGCGTGCAGTTTGGCGTTGGCGTGCGCCGTTGGCGTGCGTTTATCAACGCCCCAGAAAGGTGCCTTTTCGCCAGAGCACACATGGCTCAGCATTGCACCGCCTGAATCCGACTTGAAACAACCATTTGGTTAAGGTCTCATGCCAGGCATTTGGCGCTTGCTTCAGTCCATACATTGCTTTCTCTAGCTTGAGAACGTGATTTGCTGGAACTTGCACTCCTGGCGGCGGATTGAGATAAATATCTTCCTTAAGAGGCGCGTTCAGAAATGCACTTTTGATGTCGATCTGGTGGAATGACAGCCCCCGTTGTAGGGAAAACACTATAAGCATTCGAAGAGACACCATCTTCCCGGTTGGCGCATACGTATCAAAGTAATCTCTTCCTTCTACTTGTTGAAAGCCTTGCGCACACAGCCGAGCTTTGAATTCAATTGGCACATTGAGTTCGTTCTTCTTAACCTTGAAGACCCATGTGCAATTGATACACTTTTGATCACCTTCCTTTTTTACAATGATCCATACGTCGTGATCTTCCATATTGTGAACCTCTTTCTTTATGGCTTCCATCCAGAATGAAGAGTTCGACGAGTTGATCGCTTGAACATATGATGCTTGAGTGTTATCCTCAACGTTTTCTGTGAGATATACAAGGATAAAATTTCCACGACAATCTACCGACAGAATGTTGTCCGTTGATATAGATCCATCAATGTTCCTTGGTGCTTTTGCCGTTGGTTCATCCTGCCGTCTCAATTCAGCAGTCTCCAGGCTCGCCATTTCATTGAATCCATTTAATGGAGCCACCGCAGAACGATCAGGTTGTTGAACCGTCCCAGCCAACCCAAATGATTTATCATCATCCCGTTGAGTTAGATCACAAAGTTCTTCTTCAGAGGCTGGTGGTTGATCCTTGAGACCCGGGAAAACCCGCTTGTCAAATTTTACGTTTCGAAGCCTATACACCTTCTTTGTCTCTAGTTTATACACGCGGTAAGAGGAGAAATTGTTCTCGTAGCCGAGCATTATCCCTCTTTCAGCCGTTGGTAGGAGTTTGAATTTTCGCTGTTCTGGAGATATGAGCGAGTACGTCGAGCATCCAAACGGTCGAAGAACTTCCAAGTTGAATGTTCGACCTGTCCAGGTTGTATATGGTATGCTGAAATTTCTTGTTGCAGACGGAGACAGATTGGACAGATGTGTGGCAGTATTGACCGCCTCAGCCCAGAACAATTTTGGAAGACGTGACTGCACCAGGAGAAAACGAGCTTTCACCAGGATCGTCTGATTCGTCCTCTCGGCCATGCCGTTGTTTTGCGGCGTATATGCAGGGGAGATATGATGTTCCAGCCCTTCCAAGGTGCAGAGCTTTTGAAAAGCTTTGTTTATAAACTCGCCGCCGCCATCTGTTATAATCATCTTCAATTTTAAGCTGGTTTGTGCTTCAGCTGAGGCTCGAAATTCCACGAATTTTTCAAAGGTTTTGCTTTTCGATTTGAGGAATTTCACTGATTTGTACCCACTGTATTGATTGACAATTGTAAGGAAGTACAGAAATCCAGACGTTGATTTCGTCGAAAATGGACCAACCAAGTCCATATGAACGGCCTCGAGAACCTGTTTGACCTCCTTGAATTTGCTTCCATAGGGTAGAGCTTTCAATTTACACATTTTACATATGTCGCACTCCTTCATGTCTGAGTTTGGCACCAATGGTTTTTGATACTTTAAATTTGGATGCCCGAGACAAACATGCCAGTCGGGAGAGATGGGACTTGAAAGGAGGCACGTGGAAACTTGATTGATTGCAGCAAAGTGAGAGGAGGAAAGTTCTAACAGGTTGTTTATGACAGTACCATCTAACACATAACTATTGTCAATGACTACTGAAACCCTATCCTCACCAATCTTCTTGATGTTCAAGTTTCTTTCGAACAACCTTGAGACTGAGAGGAGACATCGATTAAGGTTCGGAACCAGTAGAACGTCGTCAAGACAAAGTCGTCTACCATCTTGATTTACCAATTCCGCTGTGCCAATAGCCATGGCTTGCAGTAAGTTGCGATGACCACCAGTGGAGATGTTGAAGCTTGTCTTGGTTGACGAGACGAAGATCGTTGGGTCGTTGACCATGTGGTGCGTTGCGCCTGTGTCAAGAACAATTGGTTTAGCCGTGCCTTCAACAAGAAGAAGGGAGACTTTGGATTCGTGACCGTCGTCAACCTCAACGAGCTGAGTTGCAGGTGCCAAAGTTGAAGGCGCAGTGACCCATGACAATGGTCTTAATTCAGGATGTAGTTGGAAACAATGATTGGCATTGTGGCTGGTGGCCGAGGGGTTGTGTTTACCAGTTTCGCATCAAATTTTGGTGGCTCGACGACCTTTCCCTTTACCCCCCTTGGAAGATTCGTGCATGAGAGCAGACGCGGTTCCTTCCTCGTTGATTTTTGAGGAGGTCTTGATTCCTGCCTTGGATTTTCTCGACGAGTCCAAATGAACCATTTCCTGTAGCTTTGATAACACGGCCGTCGGATTTTGGCAGATCACTTCATTCATAATGATAGTATCAACGATGTTGTATAGATCTTCTGACAACTTGGAGAGAATGGAAAAACTTAGAATGTTATCCGGAACACCGAGATTGAGGATTCTAATCTCGTTGAGCATCTTTCTCATGTCAACGATGAAATCTGAAAGGTTGTTCCCATATTCGTAACACATGAAACAAAGCCACACCCAACCTTTGTTGTTTACTGAGGCGGACGCAAATCGAGAGGTAATGCTTTGCCAGATTTCAAAAGGGGATTCTGCAATGTCTGGAGTGATGACCGTTTCGAAAACCGTCTTGCTGACATTACTCATGAGTATGTGAGCAACTTCCGCGTGTTTCGTGGAAACGGCAGCCGCTACAGCACCCGCCAAGTCCACCGGAGGTTCTATCGCGTACTTGAGAAGGGTTTTGTGTCTGAGATAGGCTGTCATCCGCATCGACCATTGTAAGTAGTTCGACTCCGTGAGCAGGGGAATGTTGGTCTTAGAGGGATTCATGTTGTTATCGGCCATAGCGATCCTTTAGATGTTTCGTCTCTGTCGAGACTGTAAATCTAAGAGAATTTGAGGCGAAACTAAAGTTTGTATTTCAGTGAATCAATAGAGAAACAAAACAAGATGAGAAATATGAGAAATACCTAAAGGATTGCTAGTTTGATAGACGAGACGATGAAGATAAAGAGAAACAAACAAAACAGAAAGCAAGAGGAGGAGACTGTACAAAACTGATCAGTTACAAGTAGCGAAGAGAGAGAGAGGAAAAGAGACAATTACCACTACTCGTCCAACTTGCAGCTGATGATCTCGCGACAACGAAGAGAAGATGATGTTGATTTATCAAATCTTGTTCGTTGAGTGTTTGAGGAATGTGTAGGTTCCCGGAGAGATGAGGAAGGTTCAGGGATGTTTGGATTGGACTGATTTAAGTTGGACTGGCTGAGAGCACCGAGAGCGCGCGCGCAAACTTGACTCTTCATTATAATTCTGACACAAAGAAGGTATAAACTAATGCAAGTTATGTAATATCTATGTTTTATGTATATACTATTTATTTATAAATCAATACCTTGTATAATATCCTATGGGGCTGTAGTATTGGTAAAGATATGTGGTTATAAGTGGGAATATTCTAATAATGCTAATAACTACTGAACCAAGGGGAACTCAGGGGAACTTTGAGTGAGTAACTAGGGGTAGTTTTATATGTAGAATCTGATTATGTAATAATAATGAGGTATATGTGAGAGGAAATGTACGTTTTTGATGATTTTATGTGAAAAGGTATGGATTACCACATCCTCCCCCAACTTGTCAAGATTAGAGCTCATGGAAAAGAGGCGATGGAGGGAGGTAGCTATCTTGAGGGATCCAGAGATAGGACCGAGGAGGATAGGAAAAAGTTAAGGCTCAGACTCGATAATTTTTATTTCATATAAGAGGAGCAGCCTTTAAGTGAACAACTAGAGAGCCCCCTTGCAAGATCCAAAGGGGGCCTATACATCACTAATCACTAAACAGGGGACAGTTACTGGGGACAGAAGACAGGGGACAGGACAGGGGACAGGACAGGGGACAGGAAAGGGGACAGGAACAGGAACATACTGGGGACAGGAACTGGAACAGGGAACTGGGAACTGGAACAGGGAACAAGGCCACTTGGCCATACAGGACAGGAAACAAGGCCACTTGGCCAATAAGGAGGTGACCACATGGTCAAACAGGAACAGGAATAAAGAATGAGAGCGGAGTAGGACCAGAATTCTGACACACCCCCGCGCGAACAGGCGACAAAGGTGGTAACAGGGGATGATAATGGCTACAAGGAGATGATGATGACGAGGGACTGGTGGTGACAACTAGGAGCTGGTGGCGAGGAATAGAAGCTGTTGGCAACGACTGATAGTTGGAGGAGACAACTAGGAGGTGGTGGCAACGACTATGAGCTGGTGGCGACGATTGGGAGCTGGAGGCGACGACTGGGAGCTGGTGGTGACGACTGGGAGCTGGTGGCGACGACTATGAGCTGGTGCCAAAGACTGGGAGCTGGTGTCAACAACAATGAGCTGGTAGTGACAGCAAGGAGGTGGTGAAGTTGTGGAGCTGGCAGATGTTGATGATAATAACTTTAAAGAGCTTCCGACGACTCAGAGGAGCTACCGATGACTCAGAGGTGCTACCGACGACTCAGAGGTGCTACCGACGCCTCAGAAGTGCTACGAACGATGCTGAGGGGCTTCCGACGACTCAAAGGCGATTCCAGAAACTTGGAGGTGCTTCCGACGAGTTGGAGGTGCTTTCGATGGTAAGGAGTAGGTTCCATTGAGTGAGCTGGGAGAGATGGTTTGAGAAGAGAATCGAGACTGTAAATCTGTCAAGATTAGAGCTCATGGAAAAGAGGCGATGGAGGGAGGTAGCTATCTTGAGGGATCCAGAGATAGGACCGAGGAGGATAGGAAAAAGTTAAGGCTCAGACTCGATAATTTTTATTTCATATAAGAGGAGCAGCCTTTAAGTGAACAACTAGAGAGCCCCCTTGCAAGATCCAAAGGGGGCCTATACATCACTAATCACTAAACAGGGGACAGTTACTGGGGACAGAAGACAGGGGACAGGACAGGGGACAGGACAGGGGAGAGGACAGGGGACAGGAACAGGAACATACTGGGGACAGGAACTGGAACAGGGAACTGGGAACTGGAACAGGGAACAAGGCCACTTGGCCATACAGGACAGGAAACAAGGCCACTTGGCCAATAAGGAGGTGACCACATGGCCAAACAGGAACAGGAATAAAGAATGAGAGCGGAGTAGGACCAGAATTCTGACACAACTAAGCTGTCTGTCCCCAGGCCAGGAAAAAAGAGGAACCTGATTCAGAGTAATAATGATGATGGAAAAGGGAATTTTAGGGAGAAAACTGAGAGTGGGGGTATGTAGGGGAAGGAAAAGTCCATAGCCAAAGAAGGAAGTCTGTATCAAAGCCGAGGAGGTCCAGTCCAAATAAAAGAGGTGCTGCCAGAAAAGGATGTCTGTATCCAAAAGAAGATTCCACTAGCTTTTCCCAGAGAGAATTCCAGAGAGTAAGGGGGAAAGGGTGAAAAGTCCAAAGCCAAAGGGGGAAGTCCAGATCCATCCAAGGTGGCCAATTCCTAGGTCCACATACTGAAGAAGGAATTCCTGATCCAAATCCAGAGGCCTAGTGTACACATATCACTGAATCCTGAGTATAGTTGTCCAAGATATCCAGAAAAGCCAATATTCAACATAATCCAAGAGCTCCTAAAGAATAAATCCATCCAAAAAAAAACATGCTAGACTGATCCAGGGTTCAATAAAGTCCAAGGTCCAGTGGCCTCCTAGAATTATATTACATTCCAACTCAGAATGAACCCAGGGTCCAATAAAGTCCAAATTCCAAGGCTCCTAAAAATAAATTCCATTCTAAAAAACATGCAGGAGAGATCCAGGGTTCAGTCCAAGTTTCTGCTGTCCAAAGTTTGAAGTCAAGGTCCAGGTAATCCTCATAGAGCCACCATCCAAGTGAGTCTGTTATTCCTTTATCCAAGTCCAGTGCTTTCTACTTTGTGTCCTATAACTGTAAGATGTAATATATGTAATTGAATATAAAATGATGTAAAGGGTAATTTAAAAAGGATTGAGGGGTGGTATGGTAATGTAGTAAAAGGTAATGGTGACATGGTAATGGTTTTAAATGTAATGGGGTAGTTGTTGATGTGAGAAACAAGGTAGTGGTAATATGGAGATGGATTAAAAGTTAATGTTAATGGTTTAAATGTTATGGGGTAGTTTTTGATTTGGGAAAAGAGGTAGTGGTTATACGGAAATGTAGTGAGGAGTAAAGGAGTAATGAAATACAAGGGGTAAGGGTAAGGTAGAAGAAGAGGTAGTAGTAATATGGAAATAGAGTAAGGAGCAATGGTAATGGTAAGAAGGTAATGTAGAAGAAAGGGTAGTGGTAATATGAAATGGAAGAAAGAGTAAGGGTAATGGTAAGAAGAAAGCCAATTTTATTTGGCATGTAGGCCCCACATGCCAAAACAATGTGGCATGCGGGTTGGTGCTGGCGTGCACCTTTGGCGTGGTTTTATCAATGCCCAAAACATTAAGCTAACAGCTAACATTTAGAAGGAAAACATTCAGCTAACAGCTAATATTTACCGTAGCGTAGCGTAGATCTGATGCCGCTTCCACTGCAAGAAAATCTTCTTCAACTGCCACCAGTTGACATGCAAGAGCTTTGATCTTACTCCAATCTTACTCCAACCTTACTGTGGAAATACTTGAAAAAGGCTTTGCTGCACAGTGACTGTGCATGATGCACATTTACTGTGCACCAAAAGTCAACCTGAAGTAAACTTCAAGCAAGAAAAAATCTGGAATCAAGTATACTGCATGTCAACTGGTGACAGTTGAAGCAGATGTTTTTGCAGTGTACACTAATGGGAACTTCAATATGTTTTAGCAGAAAAACAATCACGCTACTTGTTAGTGTAGCGGTTATTTTCCAAATCTAACACTGAAAGACATTTTGCCGCAAAATTTCTTGCTACGCTAACTGTTAGTTTAGCAGAGTGTAGCGTCAGCTAACACTAAAAAGTTTCCAACAAAAGGAAAAACCTCTACGCTACCAGTCAGTGGTCAAATAGCGTAGTGGGCCACCATTTCTCATAATAATCCAGCAAGTTAAAGTATCAAACAAGCTATAGAATACAATAAGTACATATTATGAGTAGATATATTTCCCACCCAAGATACATCATACATCATACATAAACTATACAGATACTAAACAAAATACCCTGCACATGACTAGGCTTTATTTAGTCACATCTCAAATCATATCTACTGTACATCAACTCAAAATTCCCTTTAATCATCTGTCAGTTTCATGACTATTTCATATATTTTACTTTCTCTTCTACTCATCTGTCATGTTCTTCATTTCCAACCAGCTACATGTCATAGCCTTGTTATTTCCTTCCTTTAGATTGCTGGCTCCTCTTCTTTCTCAGATATATAAGGACACCTGCTCCTCCCTCTTCCCCTCATGGAACCATTGACTTAGTCATTTACAAATAACAGCATTCTTGATCCCATATACTAGTATACCTATATAATAGATTCCCCATCAAAGATATAAATATAAAAGATAAATATCATTACTTCTCAGTTACTCAGCTAAGACTTGAATCTAAGAAGATTACCCTCCTCTCTTGCTTGTTCTCTCTTGACTCAAGAGCTGTAAACCATTTCTCATAAGATTCTCCCCCTCTCTTGTTTGGTCCACCTTGACTCAAGAGTTTTAAAACTTTACTCATACCATAAAATATATGAACTAAATTATTACATATAACTTTTATACATCACCTTCTCTTATCCATTCCTCTCACCTGGTGTGTGTAGTAATCAAGCTCATCATTACTAGTCTTCTAAGAATAAATAGAAATTAGCCAGACCTTTATTTTATTCTTAGTGTTAGGCTAATCCCCTTAGCATTATTCAGGAAGTAATATTTAAATCAGCACCCTTGGTATGAATTAAATTAGTACTGGTGTATTTGTCCATTTCCCCTCAAGCTTTATTCTGCTCTTGAGTAGTTCCACATTGACCAGGGCAGCGCATCCAGGAAAGCCTTCCTGTTGCATAACCTGAGATGATTCCATATGTTCTTCTTGAGTTGGCCATGATAACAAGTATGGGTGCATTTGATGAAGAATATTGATCACCCAACAGGTGTAAAGGTTGATTTTTACATAGCCAACTTGAAATTTCAGTCTGAAACAGAAGCACCATTTATGTTTGATCCAAGGAGGAAAACAGCAATAAAAATTTAGACTGATGGGTCTTGTTGAGGATTCTGAGAGTATTTGTAAAAGATTGGATTTGGTTTGATCAGGTGAATTGAATATTGTGGAAACATGGGAACAACATATGAGAAATCTGGAGAAAGCATGATTGAGGAAGGTCTTGAATGATTTACTGTTTATCTTGAGGATGGCACCATGTAGTGGTTCTTCTGGCAGTGAGGTATTAATTCTGGAGCTTTGATCAAGAATAAAAATAGAAATCTTCACGTCTTGAGTCATTTTTATCTGAGTCAAAACAACAATACTGTTGCAGCAGAGTTGGCTGCTTAAAATAATTGCTGTTGTTGAGAGAGTGCTTGGCGCATGATTGGTTGGGGTGAGGTTTGATGCTTTCTTGGTTCGAAAAGAGGAAATGGATTTAAAGTTAAAATTCAAGCTGATGTGAGATGTGATTCTAATTGTTTATTTTGGTTTTTAGCTACCCTGTTTTGAAAACCCATTGATTAGAAATCATGGATTTGGGAATTTCTAATCAACAAGTTGTAATTGTGGATGTGGTCATATTTCATCCCCCCTAATATATATTTCCCCAACAAATTTTGGACAAATAATATATTTATCAAAGTATTTTTATTAATTATTGTAATGAATATACTTTAATAACTGCAAGTTATTACTTCTTAAAGTAATAATGATAAATAAGAAAAATGAGAGTAAATAATGAATGGTAATTATTATCAAAGATAATAATAATTAATAATACCTGCAGTTGCTTGGTACATGTCAGGTACTGTGATATGTACTCAGTGGATGACATTCCAAATAATCCAGAGCTTCCGCAGTGGAGTTGTCTACAAGACCTGGATCAATCATTTTTTGAGTTCCTTGTTTTTCAGATATACAATGGTTGTGAGTGCTTATTCACAGCAGTAGGAAAGATTGAACAAGAAAAAAAAATGGGTGTGTTACTTACCTGACAAAGTTGAGACCAACAAACCAAACCAGGAGTTTTCTGTTGAGCAATACACACGGACAGGCTTGGGTCAACAGCTGACCATGTCTAGTAAAAAAAGAGTTGCAGATTTAACCCCTGATGTCCAGGGGTTACCCCCGCCTGTCTGGTCATTGACTGAAACTGCTGCCTGGAAATGTGTGAGTCAAGTACCGGAAAGTTTTCTTTCCATCCATAGTAAATACCTGTAACTCAGGCCCCTCTGTAAATGAAAAATGTAAAGTTTTTATATCTTTCACCTTTTTTTACCCAGGCTTCACTGCACAACCTGCAGCTTTTTTAACATTTCACCCTGTGTAGCTAGAAGAATCAAGTTCTTGGCATCACAGAGGCTGACAGAGGTTCCCCCAGCCATGAGGCCAAATACAACCTTGAAAGCAGGGAAAATCCCAGCTGTTGAGGTTGGATGACATCACCAAATCCCAGTCGGGATTTGGTGATGTCATCACCTGGGGGGGGGATCAGCACACACACCAAAAAAAGATGTGTGTGGGCCCCCCACACCAAAATCAATTGGTGTGTGGGCCCCACAGCCCCAAAGGATTTGGTGTGTGGGCCCCACACACCAAAAGAAATTGGCGTGTGGGCCCCACACACCAAAAGAAATTGGCATGGGGGCCCCACACACAAAAAGAAATTGGCATGGGGGCCCCACACACCACAAGAAATTGGTGTGTGGGCCCCACACACCAAAAATAATTGGTGTGCAAACCCACACCAAAATGAATTGGTGTGTGGGCCCTGCACGCCATTCTGTTCTGGCGTGTGCAGGGGCATTGGCATACACCCTTGGCGTGTATTTATCACCCCCAAAAAAGTATTAGTCATATGACTTGTTAAATATTCATTACAATATTCAGGATTCAAATCATGGTAAAATAATGCTTCAACTTTCACCTTGAAATGTGGGATAATTCAGTCCAAATTTGTTTCTTATTTGATGGTTACTTCCAGTTGACTTTTGGTGCATAGTAACTGTTCATCCAAGCTTGTTTCAAGGATTTCTAAAGTAAGTTTGGAGTAAGGTTGGAGTAAGATCAAAGCTCTTTCTTTTCAACTGGTAGCAGTTCAAGAAGTTTTTCTTGGAGTCAACTTCATTATATCTGCTATAAAACTAAAAAAAATAGGCTCCTGGAGCCAAACAAACCATGCAAGGTTTGTACCATATCAATACATGCAACCTAAAAGGTCGACGTCGGCCCGCTAGGTTGCATGACACGGATCACAGATCTTGGGGTTGATCTGTGTCTTTCTACAAGTCCCTCCCCCCAAAATTGGGGGCTATGTACTTTTATTACATAAATAATTCAGGCTACTCTATGAACTCTTTTTATCCAAGACATGTAACTTGTAGGCCATTTGCCCCCCTTTCACTTCAAATAACCAGAGTAACAGATGTCACTCTTTTCCCTATGATTACACCCACATTCCTTATCATTGGAATATTTCACACATAAGATATGTAATTAAATATCTTTTAAATAAAAGAACTTATTAATATTATAATAATTAATACTTATAAGATGTGTCAATAACAAATGACACCATTATAAGTGAATAACTTTATTAATATTAATAACAGATCTTTAAATATAAAGATCATGATGTGACACAATAATACTAAGGACTACAGATCAGACATGTGTCCCATAACACTGCCAGTAGCAATCACATCACAGACCTTAACAGATGCTCCCAGAAGGATCTGTCTTCAACCTGAATCTCCACACTACCTCCCTGGTCCTGGACGCGCTCACAGTTCCCCCAAGATGAGATCTTACAATGTATAAACAGCTTTTAAACAGTTGTTTATCCCCCAGAGAATATTTAGAACACCAGAACAGTAAAAGAACTGAGATTTATTTACCTTTCCAGTTCCCCTTCTCCAAAAAATACCCCAATCCTGGATAATTTATATAGTCTAATACTGTTATACAATCAAGAATTTGCCACAACTTACCTTCAATAAGGTAAGAACCACAAACCCAAGTGAGTAGCTCCTTGGATGCCTATTAATACTCTGTATTGATTTGAATGCGCCCTTTGTAGAGCAAGCCTCCCAGAAAAGACTTACTGATTGAGGAATTATCCTTTTTACAGGAAAAATTATCCTGTTTACAGGAAATTTTACCAACCCAATACTTTTACAACCTGACATAGTTACAGCCTTTACCCACAGTTAGTTTCACACCCAGGCTGAAATGGAATTTCCTTCCATTTCAGATGTGGCTGGAGTGTACAACAAGACAAACAGGAGAAATGATGAGGCTGAAAAGCTGCAGCACAAGTTTTAATCAAATGCAAAATCAATGGAAGAGATTCATAAAATAGTTTTCTCCAACCAATTGGCATTGAAGGTCTTCAAGAATCTTAATAATAATACTGCTAAAAACCAAAAGGCTAGGGATTGTTCTAGTACTCAGCAAAAAACTCATAAACCAATCAGCAGGGTCAAGAACTTGATTGAAAAGGAGATACTCAAAAATGGCAAGAAGCAAGTCTATGTTGAAAAATATTTTGGCATATCAGACTGAAAAGTCCAACGCATCATTGATTATGCTTGCCACAAAAATCCAACTGCTTCAACCAACCAACATGGGTCAAAATCCAAAATGACAACCAACATCATCACATTTATTCTCCTGTTGCTTGAGCAGAGCCCAAGCACTACACTCAAACAGCTCACCAAACATTTTAATATCCAAGTTTCACCTCCACCTTTGTGTGAGAGGGTGAATTTGCAGAATGTTAGAATTCCACCATGCCCAGAAGAGGGATTATCTCTTTCTTTTCTCTTTTGCTTTCCAGAGTTTTCCACAGCCCATTAGGCCCCCACTCTAGGCCCTTTTTGTCATATGTATTTCATCTGTTCCCACATGAAATACAAACCTCACTTAGTTCTGAGCCGATACTAGCTAGACCTGCTCTGCTGGAGACTTCTATCCTGGTGTTCTGAGTCCCTGAGCATTCTATGCTCTTGATTTTCCTGGCTCATTCTTTCTCCTCATTAGGCCTCTGGCCACATTTCTTTGACAGAAAACCAATGTCTGGTGTGTTCCATCAAAAGACAGGTTGAAGTGGATGGCTAGATATCTTTCTTCAAAACCAGACCAGATCAATTCAAAATCCAGACTGGTCAAATTCAATGGCAGGACACTTTGTTTCCATTTCCGGAGAGATGAGGAAAAAGGGGGACATATCTTTTTCAAAAAAAGGACAACTGAAATCCACATCTGGACATTTGCAAGTTGATTCCCAGACAGTTTTTTCAACATCCATAGTACTGTGCCATCTGAGATAATCAGGAAGTGAGTGAACAGGGGGTATTTTGGGTACCTGAAATTCTAGTCCTTTGAAAAAGGAGTACACCTAGACTATAAATACTGAAGGAATAGAGGAAATAGACTTACTGGCTCTATTTCCAATCAGGGATTCTTCAGGATGTTTTAAATGGTGCGGTAGCGCTCAAAGAGTTGGGGGATGATAGACTCACTCCCCCCGGCGCACGCCCACACCCAACGCACGCCCTTAAAAAAAAGGTGTGCAGCCCGCACACCTTTTTTTTATTGGCGTGCGGGCTGCACACCCACTTTAGGGTGTCAGCATGTCTACAGGCGTGCGACACCCACCCAAAACAGGGCGTGCAGTTGCAGGCCCTATCCAAAAAAGGGTGTGCGACTTGCACGCCTTTTTATGTATATAGGTAGGGGTGTGCGTGCCCCTACCCATATACATAGACAGGGCGCGCAGGCCGCACACCCTTTCTATGCATATAGGTAGGGGCACGCACGCCCCTACCTATGTACATACATGGGCGTGCTGACGGCACAGTCCCCATTTTTTGGGACTGTTCTTTCAGTCTGCACGGCTTGACTGGGGGGGATCCCTCCGGCCAAGGAGGTCATACAACCTCCTTGGCCGGAGGGATCCCCCCCGGTTGAGGAGGTTGTATAACCTCCTCAACCGGAGGGATTCACTCCGGTCAAAGGGGTTATACAACCTCTTTGACCGGAGACATGAAGATTGTTTAAATATTCATTCTGGGCCCTTGGGGGAAAAGCAGAAGCTCTTTTTTGCCCAGTATAGTCTTCTACTAAGCCCTAGTTACCTGTATAACTTGTTTGGTTACAGTAGTGCTTAGTTACATGATTCAAAAGGTCCAAAGTGGTTTATGGTTTGCAGTAGGGTCAATAATTTTGTTTCTTCCTTCCTTTTGGACCATTAGTCCCTTTACAACCAACCAATTGGGCTAACTTGGCCTTGGTAGGAAACGTATGACCACAGTGTTGGTTGTGGCTTCCACTACAGGCGCTATGTACACATAACTATATAAGTGATGATTTAACCCTTATTTATGCATCATAACCGAAATCTATTAACCTTAATCACATATTCTAGTAGCATACTCTTAAGGTTATGTAGATCTTTAAGTGATATAAAAACTTGAATGCCTGTGAAGGGATGTGAAGGAGTAACAATTATGAGGTACTTTTGCTGAGCTACCCTAGGTTAACTTACATGTATATTCAGAATCTGAAATAATATTCTAAGTTTTCCTTACACTGTAGAAGTTATATTTATATTCTGTGTTATATTTTTGTTTTAATAATTTCTTTTGAAACAAAAGACATAGGGTGTGAATTATTTTGAAACTAAGAATACAAGTTGTAATTTGAAATAATATTGATATAATTTGCTATATTCAGGATTTCTCTTAATTAGTAGCAGGCTGACAACCCCAGCCATGAGGTCAAATACATTGAATACAACCTCATGGCTGGGAGAACCCCAGGACTCTTTTGGGACACTAAATATAATTTGGTGAAATATCCACTGAGGGGGAAATAAATTTCAAATAGTTTGAAAGGCTATTACAACTTACAGGTGGTTTGAAAGACCTTCCCCTCTAAATAGTACTATGCAAATAACTAAGAATGTTGTAATCAATATTGATAAAGATATGGCTGATTCCAAGATAGATCTTACTTTTATATAGTAATATCACTCAGACCTAGATACCTCAAATCACTATTTGCGTAGATCTGTTACAACTTCTAACAATGATGGAGAAAAATAATCCAGTGGGATTAATATTTATGTGAGATATAAATTGTTACTAATAATGGGTTGTAAATTGAAGGTTGGAAATGATCTCTTCCTTAAGCAATCTCTTGGTAAGTCACAGTAATCAATACTAGAGCTTCTGTTACTACTAATACTTGTTACTGTTAATAATACTATTTGTGACTGTTACTACTGCTACTGCTACTACCACTACCACTACCACTACCCAAAAACACTACCACTAAATAAATACCCACTGTAACCAGACCTCTATAGGCTGATCATGAAAAAGGGAAATGAAAAGGGGGAAAGAGGCCTTGTGAGGGTGCTATGCTGCAGGATTTGTCCCTGCAAGGGAATTAAGCTACAGGAAACCACATATACACCTTATCTGCCTGCATATGCTGTGTCAGATTTCCAATCTCTTCCGCTCACAATTCCCCATCTTAAAGTTGCTCTATCCTCAATATCAATTAAACCCCCCCTGACATTATGATAAATCAATTAAATCACTCTACAAATAAGTAGTTTATATTATAATTCACTCAAAATTATGTTGTTTTATATCACTCTACTCATTGGTAGCTTTGTTATCACTCTGTTGTTTTCCAGTTTTACTTTTACCCTGGTATATTGCCAGTTTAACCTTTACTCTAGTATCTTACTAGTTTTATGTATTAATCACTGTGTATGGTGCTAGTCTAAGTAGTGTATACTTTTATTGTTTGTTTGTTTTTAGTCACCTAGGCCCCCTTTGGATCTTGCCAGGGGGCTCTCTAGTTGTGACTATATGAGTCAGCTCTTTCTGATTGAAATAAAATCATCAAGTCAGAGCATTCTATATTTTTTGTTCCTAGCTCCTTGATCCAATCAAGTTCCTCAAGATTGTCTCCCGTATCTCGAGCATCAATTTCTGAAGGTCAAATATCAACATGCTGCACCACATGATATCCTATGTTTCTAAGGGATATAATCAGTTGCACAGCCCCTGGATATACGTACTGCACTGCCTGCCAAGCAATGAGGGAATAATGCTGCAGGGAAATATCTATACACCTTATCTGCCTGCATACATTGCACAGCATCATATCATGTGTTGATAAGGGAACCAAACAACATGAAAAATAATCCACACACCTGCCTGACCAGCTGGTAACTCTTTCCACCCAGAATATTGGGGGTCAAATCCTCTCCTTCCACATTTCTCCTTCTTCCCTTCTTCCTCCTCACCTAATTAATCCCTCCCTCCAAATCACGAAATGCTGATTCCTCCCCCCTTATAATGCCATATACCACCCTGATAAAGGTGGTATACCCTTATAACTGTCTGTACCAATAACATCCTTCCATCCTCCCTTCCATACCTGGTTGAGACATGATCTCCCAATACTTACCACCTTACCTTCTACCTTCCTGGTTGAGACATGTTCTCCCAATCCCTTCCACATCTTCTGGTCCCTTCCTTTATACCCTATTCCATCTGATGTACCCCTTGTCCTCCAACCCATTCCCCATAACACTGTTGATGTCTGTAATCCTATTGTGCTGCATAGAAGTGTATCTTACATTTATTATACTATTCCTCCTCTTGTAATGAATGTTGCTTGTGTATATGCTATCCCAATGCTTCCACCATGTGCTTTTGGCATTTTTGCGCAAATGGAGCACCACAACACCATTTTGTTTGGCATGCGCGGGGGCATTGGCCTGCATTTATCAAGCCCCATATTTTTTCCATGAAAATCCTGTAAAATATTTTGAAGTGGATGAACCAAATATTTTTGCAAACAAAAGCGTGTTCTACCACAGTAATATGTTCAAAGTGGACTTGAAAACTTTCAGTGCACCCAGGATGTACAGGGATGACCTTACCCAACAGCTGATGAGGGGTGTTGATAAACGCATGCCAAAGGCGCACACCAACGCCCACCCGCACGCCAATTTTTTTTGGCGTGCGGGGCCTACACGCCAAAATAAATTGGTGTGTAGGGTCTACACGCCAAACTAAATTGGCATGTAGGGTCTACACGCCAAACTAAATTGGTGTGTAGACCCTACACGCATAATGTTTCTTGGCGTGCGGGTCCCACACACCAATTGTTTGGCGTTCGGGATACTTTATCACGTCATTGAACTGGTGGACTGGTTTTATTAAGTGAGCAAGTCATTGGCCAGGAGGTTTCTGTCAGACATTGAGACAATTGGCCCACATGTCTCCAAAACAATACAAGTCCCATAACCCAATGGTTAAGAACTTGTGTTTATAAAAAAGGGAATAAATTGAACTGAGTAAATTATCTTAAATTTACAAGTTCAATTCCCATAAGACTCATAATTTTTTGTATTCATTTTATATAGTATTTATCATTTTTAATAAACTAAATAATAATAAGAAATTCTAATTTAAGGAGAGATTAATATCTCTCCATTAATTTACCCTTAATATTACAATTTGGTTATGTCTCCTACAAGGAGACTATTATCTTGAATTACCCCATGTAATACAAACTCTTTGAGTTATTACATTGGGGTATCATATTGTGTAATATTTAAATGGGCTGAGATTCATTCTAAAAGGAATTTTCCCCAGATTACCATACAAACCCGTACACCTTACTACATATCAGTGAGTGGGGTTTTTAATAATCCAAACAGACCTTTTTCTATACTTTCCCCCTTTTCTGGACCTTTTCCTAGTCACTGAATACTTATTCTAGTGACTAGAAGTCCTCTCCCAGTTTTAAAGGAGTAGTTGAAGCAATAGGCGCTGTGGTATACATACCCGCGTTCCCCTGTTAAACCTTGGGTGCCAGCTCATATACTATATTGTGTATCAGAGCTTATTTTCCACTGGCCACACCGGCTATAGTGTGACCCAAGTTATATATAATAATACTGTTAGAAGTATTATTACATATATAAACATTCAACCCCACATCACATAAGAGACGGGGGCTGACAGTTTCCCTCCTGGCCAACAAGGTTATACAACCTTGTTGGGGCCAATGAGGTTATACAAACTTTTTTTGCCAGGAGGATTTCCTCCTTGCTGACAAGGTTGTATGAACTTGTCAGCCGGGAGGATGAGAGCAATTTCTAGTTGTGTGGGTGGTTATTATTTGCCATGTTTAGCATGTCATTCACATGGCTGTAACACTCCATTCAAGTATTTCTCCTGCACAAGGCTCCTCAGGGGGATCATTGTGTTATCCTAGAGCTTTGATTTAAATAAAATGAGACATATTTATGAAAATTTAAAGTTGTAAAATACGGTAAACTAATAGCATGATTTTGAAATGAAAACAAGATAAATCCCATGGGGGGAAAAGATAAAAGGAGAAAAATGGGTAGACTTTTAATAATGTAGAGTGTAATGCGTCAGCTCCAAAAATTTTCTGACACATCTACCCAATTGTGGATTTTTGCAAAATCTAAAGACAAGATTATTATTTGGCAAGAAAAAGGGATTAAATAATAAGACAGACAGTACTGGCAGAAACAAAAAACTGAATTTTAAAGGAATTATTTTTGTTTTGTTTTGTTGTGCCAAGGCCTTACTCCTGATTTTGACATTTGACTATACTTCAGTGGGCAGATCTACATACAGCCGCTCATTACAAAAGCTGAATCTTGTAAATATGTATTTACATGATTCAGACGTATTGAACATGTTCAATATGGTAACTGATACACAGATTGGACATGAATGAAAAGGCAACTTTTCTGATCAATGGCTTAAATGTAATAGCTCTGGCAGCACGTGTACAGCTAATGTAGGAAAGGTTGTGGAATTCCGGGGGGTTTTTTTTTTCTTTTTGGTCACTGATTTTTTTTTTCCCCCAAAGAATTTTTTTCCACCCAACCCCAATACACAGGGTAGCTAGCTGACTTGGTGGACAAACAATCTTATCTGCACTGCTCTATATTGCAATACGCTCACGCCAAAGGATGCTGAAGGACGCCAAAGGACGCTGTGGTGATCCATTCCACTCATTACTATATTTTAAAGATTACTTATCATTCATAAACCCCAAATACTTACACATATACACACATAAATCCCAGAGCTTACACATATTCTTCATTGTTATTGCATAATCAGATTCTACACCCCATTTTAACACTATTCACTCACTACAAACACCCTCAAATTCATCATGGTTCAAGAGTTACAGGCAAACCAAGAATAATCCAGCACGTTACAGTGTAAAGCAAGTTAAAGTATACAATAAGTACATATTATAAGTAGATATATTACACAACCAAGATACATAATACATATTATATAAAATACATAGACACTACATAACATACACTGCACATGACTAGGCTTTATTCAGTAACATCTTACATCATATCTACTGTACATAAACTCTACCTTCCCACTACTCATCTGTCACTATCATGACTATTTCATATAAGTCACTTTCCCAATACTCATCTGTCATGTTCTTCCTTTTCCCACCAGCTACATTTCAAAGCCTTTTTGTTCCTCCCTCCAGCCTGATGGCTCCTCCTCTTTCTCAGATATATAAGGACAGCTGTTCCTCCCTCTTGTTCCCTTATGGATCCCAAGACTTACTATATGGACCCCCTGACTTACTATATGGACTCCCAGACTTACTAAATTACCCCCTACATATACCAACATTCCAGATCCCATAAATTAGTATACATACTTAGTAGAGTTACCATCACCCTTAGAAATATATAAATATACATACCAGATTGACCTCAATATAACAATACTGCCCCTCTCTTGCTTGACCCACTTTGACTCCATAGCTAGCAACCCTGCCCCACATTATACTTTATATATATACCTTCTACCACTTACACCCCTCTTCTATTCCTCCCACCTTGTAGGTGTAGTAGCATAGCTCATTAGTACTAGTCATCTAAGAATAAATAGAAATCAGCCACACCTTTATTTTATTCTTAGTGTTAACCTCATTCCCCCTCAGCATTAGTCAGGAAGGCAGCTCTTATATCAGCACCTTTGGTATAACTTACATTAATACTAGTGTAGTCATCCATCTCCCTTCCAAGCTCTATTCTGTCCCTTTAGTAGTTCCACAACACTGAAGGACGCCAAAGGACACTGAAGGACGCCAAAGGACGCTGAAGGATGCCAAAGGACAAAGGTCACCGCCAGAAATAATCTCCTGAGGATGTCCAACAATATCACTTTTGAAGGTGAGTAAATTTAAATGTTTTGTTTGTTTGCTTGAGTTTTATTTGGTCCATTGACATCCGGCCTCTCCAGATGACCCAGTGGGCTATTACAACAATTACAACCTTCCTTCATTATCCGTGATTGATCAATGGTTGAACAACAATATCCAACAAGATGTTGTGACTGTCTCATATTCTCAGCCATATAAACCCCACAATTCAGCTCCTCCAATCATTCCAATTGAACCTGCATTCTGGACGAGTTGGAAGTGGCAGCTCATTTGCAAGAGCAAGAAGATGAAGGAGAATTGATTTCATTTCTCTCATTTTTGTAGCTTTTTGGCTGCCAACCTCAAAGGTGCGGGGGTTAAAATGGGCCATGCAAGAATCCTTCTGGACAACTTAAAGAAATAGGAGTACATTTGAAATCATGTTGTAATTCTAACCATACGCAAGGGATGTGATACATTTTAATTTTTTTATCTTTGCTTTTGACCCTTTCCCCTTAACTTCCCATCATTCCTTCTGTGATTCCTTGCACCTTCAAGTTCAATCATGTAATTTTTTAAATTTATGGTGAAATAAAAAGAATTCAAGATTGTATGCAACATTATTCTTAATTACTGTGTTTGTGTGATCCAATATTAAAGTGTTGATCAATCACCTTTAGAACAAAGCATAACCAATGGACCTTATTTCTGACATGGACTTGTCTCAGGTCATTCAATAGAGTTGAAAAAGTATGTTGCATTTAATCAATCCATGGATTGGCCCAAATAAATGTAACAAAGCCATATAGTGAAGGAGCTCGGGGAAAAATAATTAGGAAGAGAGACTCGAGTGAGATAATGAGAGAAAAAAAAACAAAAAATGATCTTCAAGGAAACATAATCAGGAAAGGAGACTAGTGAGATAACAAAAAAAAACAATTAGTCAACAGCATAGCCGGCACCTCAAAAGAGCTTCTTGGTCAAATTGGCTGAAAAAAACAGACTAATGAACCCATCAATTACATCATAGTCATCATCTCCACCAGTTAACAAATCTTCATATTGCCGCAAAACAGATTTATATACTGAAAACCCTTTTTTGATTGGGTTGAAATTGGGTGAATAAGGTGGCAAGTATTGCACAAGGCAACCTTGAGATTCAACAATTTCTGCCACTTGACCATTGTGGTGAATTTGAGTGTTATCAAGTACTAAAACACTTCAAGGAGTGGGAAACGGATTCATTGATGGGATCTGAACCCAAACTCTTGTCAGTAAAAAACTATGATAGAGGCTACAAAAGAGAGGAAAATTTGACTAGCCATTATATTTTTGAGGAAGTACTCAAAGCTGTGTTGGTTTACTGACTCCTCTTGAACCATATGTGCCACCAATCCAGTCAACAAAGAGTCACAACATCTTGTTGGATATTGTTGTTCAACCATTGATCAATCACGGATAATGAAGGAAGGTTGTAATTGTTGTAATAGTCCACTGGGTCATCTGGAGAGGCCGGATGTCAATGGACCAAATAAAACTCAAGCAAACAAACAAAACATTTAAATTTACTCACCTTCAACGGTGATATTGTTGGACATCCTCAGGAGATTATTGCTGGCGGTGTCCTTTGTCCTTTGGGTCCTTCAGCATCCTTTGGCGTCCTTCAGCGTCCTTCGGCGTGAGCGTATGCGATATAGATCAGTGCCTAGCTTAGCACAATCCCCTCGATTCAGGGGCCGGGGGACCCGGCGCGCCGAAGGCGCCTCGCCAAGCAAGCCTCAAGAATGAGGGGCTTGTGAGCAAAGTCCCAGCCATCGCCTGGAAGCTTGGGCTTGGGGGCTTTTTTCACTTTTCAATAGTGAAACGCTTGTAAATCCTGAGTAATCCATCCAAATGATTTCTTGTGAGCTTGAGCATGTAGGCCAACTTCTTGGCTTGGGCACATATTTTTTCAGACTTATGATGAACAAATGTTGGTTGGTCATTGGATGTGAGTCGGAGTCTCACTGACAATGGTGACATCGTGAATTTTTTATTTATCCCATAGTTTGAAACATTACTTAATATATGGGTTGAGACATTGAATCTCACATTATCTGTTCAATTTGTACAGGTACATGGTGAGGGGAGTATTGAAGAAGATGATAGAAGAATTGGGAATAATCCTGAGGACCTTTGTGAAACTCATGGAAAAATGAGAATTTCATTATTCTTGAGGGACAAGTCCTCAATCTTGGGCCACCTGTTCATTACAGAAATGATGAGAAAATAAGGCCTTTTGGCCCGTCTATTTGGCAGGTCAAATATCATCTGGGAAGGTGGGGGGGAAACATGGGGAAAACCTTTCCCTGCAAAAAGGTTCCCAGCTCCAGCCCAAAAATCTGACATTAGTCACAAGTCCTTCTCCTTTGGAGGCTCGCGCTTCGCGCGAGGGGCGCTTTGCGCCAGCCCAAGCTTCACCAGGGCCCTCCAAAGCGAGGGACTTGCGTTAAGTTAGAGCAGTGCAGATCAGATCGTTCGTCCACCAAGTAGTCTAGCTACCCTGTGTATCGGGGTCGGGTGGAAAAAGATTTCGGGGGGAGGAAAAATCGGTGACCAAAAAAAAAACCCCCGGGATTCTCCTACATTAGCTGTATATATACACATTGGAAAACAGTCCCTCGTCAGTACGGCACTGAAAACTATTGACCTCGCCCAGCTACATGTGAATTAATTCCCAAATTCAACTTCAAATATGCTAATTTTTACAACCTTCCAACACCGCCATGCGCTCAATCTGGTCTTGCAGTTTGTTGCAGCATTTTCATCGACCAACTCGGTCAATTTGGAAGCTTCGAAGTGGGCAAACCCTGGAAAATCAGTCGAAAAATTGTGCGTCTCTGGAGGAGAGCTCGATAGTGCTTTGTTGGCATTATCTCCTCCTCGCATTTGTTTAACTGATTTGGAAAATCTATGGAAAGAGCCCCAAGATCAAGCCTATTACACAACTCATCAGGCACACTCAGATATTATAGTCAAAGAC